>JAUJYZ010001025.1:0-205000 GCA_033675265.1 Actinostola sp. cb2023 | reverse complement strand
TACCGATACTCTGTAGACTAAACATGCTGAAGGCTACTCAGTAGTGCTACACTATAAAAAGGTAAGAGTTTGAACTCGGCAAAAGCCTTGAGACATATGCTACATTGCTACTTTTGGATCAAATTTTCAGTAAAATCGTGTCGACATCATTTAATCTAATTCTTTTTTAAATTAAGTTTTTTCATGTTCATCTGACGAGTCGGTGGAACAAGTGCCGATCGACATTTGGAAATATTTCTAAATGAGCTTGTATCACCTGTCACGTGACTCAGTTAAATTTTCACCGAAGACAAACGAAAATACCATAACTGGAAAGAGCATGCTATAGTTAGTAAAAGTGGAAAGTTTGAAGGGAATTAAGTAAATAGGGCAATAGTTACAGGCATTCAAACTTGAACTTTTTTGTATGAAAATGTATGTTGGAGGGCAACGCTTGCCCTCCAAGCGAAAAACCCATACAAATCCTTGTCAAAGCGGGAAACTTTGAAAGCCTCTAACTTTTGTCTTATTTGCTTGATTCCTTTGAAATTTTCCACTTTTACTAATTTTAGTATGCTCTTTCAAGTTATGATATTTTCGTTTGTCTTCGGTGAAAATTTAAAAAGTCACGTGACAGGTGACACAAGCCCATTGGCCACTTTAGAAATGAGTGAATGATTATGAACGAGTTTTAAGAATTAATCTACGTAATTAAAAAATGAACCCCATCACAAGAAAGAGCATATCAAAATTAGCAAAATTACGAAGTTTCAATAGGTTTTGTTAGATGTTGAATGAGTAACAGCTTTCCAAACATCACACAAATTATATCACTCCCAGTCTCTTTCAACCACAGGTAGCCCAAGCACAAATTGATGTCAAATACTGCCTCACCGCGGGCGAGGAAACAAATTCAAATAACCCTACCCCAGGGACAGCAAGATCATTCAAACGCCTTACCCACGGGCCAAGAATGACAATCAAATCCCCGCCCTATGCCCCGCCCCCCCCCCCCCCCCCCCCCCCCCCGCCGGCTTAACATTGATAGGTGCATAATATAAGCTTAGATGAATGTATTTATTGCCATTCAACTTTCAAGTCTTTTCCTTGAATTTCATTTCTAGTCTGCAGATTCTAGTCTGCAGATTCTAGTCTGCAGATTCTAGTCTGCAGATTCCAGTCTGCGTTTTGTACCTGCCGGTAACCTATGTGCTGAAATCCTTAATCTCGTCACAGCTTGACGATGTTTAATATTTTGGATTTCAGAGAGATATTTCTCACAGCCAAACTTCGTTTTCACTTTTCTAAAAATCCGCAGTTTACCTGTGCTGCCGCCCTGTTGAACCTGATCATTCCAGAACTTAACAAAAAACACACGCTTTACCAAAAATTCCTAACTGTTTAAATGGTATATTACGTTCATCTAAAGTATTTATATTACATAATCGTAATAATAAGCTAAGTAATAAATAAATGCAGTTCTTTGACTGAAATCTAACCAGAAACCTTTGCATTTTTGGAAATCAAATCTGATTTGAATTTGGGTTCCCTGTGTCCGTTTGGTGGTGTATTTAACAATTATTCCACTCAATCTCGTCGTACATGAGCTGATAGCCAACGAGGCGCTAGCCGAACTATCAGCCATGTACGACGAGATTGAGTGGAATAATTGTTTTATTATATAGAAAACCACTGCATTTGAGAAATGTAACACTTGTTTTTATTTTTCGTTCGGTAAAACCGGTTTGCCCACAGGCAGCCCAACCATTGCTTTTGAGGCTACTAAATAATTCAATAAAATGATATTTGCGTCTTTTTTTGATGGGTTCCCTGTGGTAAAGCGCGCGCGCATGGCGCGCAATACATATGTTGGATTCCCTTGGATTCCCTGTGTTGAGTAATGTCCTATGTTGGGCTTCCTGTATACACATTTGCTGCGGGCGCATCCCGCAGGATGTACACAGGAAGTCCAACATTATACATTTCTATACACAGGGAACCCAATATATAAATGCGCGCGCGCTACCACAGGAAGCCCATCAAAAAAAGACGCAAATATCATTTTATTGAATTATTTTGTAGCCTCAAAAGCAATGGTTGGGCTGCCTGTGGTTTGCCATTTAGTGAAAATCTCCAACTTTAATTTCTCTACTCGTGGTATATTTAGGGTGCGTTCGATTGACGCTATTCCAGAATAGGAATACACGGAATAAACACTTGGATGCTTTTATTTCAGCACATTTAAAATTCCAAACTGTTCCTTGTAACATTATTATGATACAACAACGAATCGTTTTATTTTACAGTGGACAGTAGCTGCGTGACATCGATTTAGGGATGTTATTCCGTGTATTCCTATTCTGGAATATGGTCAATCGAACGCACCCTTAGTAAATAAACCCCTTCTGGCGGCTGGTATATCGGCTGATAATGTCCGCGGCTGAGAGATGGTCCGAAAAATGAATAGTTGGCCGAGAAGCGAAGCTTCGAGGGCAACTGTGATATTTTGAGGACCATCTCTAAGCCAAGGACATTATCAGCCGATATACCAGTAAGCCAGAAAGGGGTTTATTTATTTTATAACCCTTCGATAAATTTTCTACGTCGACTTCAATGTTGAAGAATTAAACCGAAACAAAATGACGGATGAAGAAAACAAGTTTCATCGAGTTCAAATATCCGTTCCGTTTGAGATCTTTTCATGTGTAAACTTCTAAAAACGTATTCGAAAATAAAACATTGATAGTTTTTGAAGCTTTTTGAGTGGTTTTCTTGATATTTTGGTTTATTTTGAGTGACTTTTTGGGCGCCGATTTTGACGTTTGTTCGTAGTTTAAAGGGGGACTAGTACGTACATCGTTCAAAGTTTGATTTAGCTGAAACTTCACTGAAATATTCTCAAAGACCCATACAATCACTGGTTAATTTTTTCCTCAAAAATTCCAATGGAAAGTAATACATTTTTATGAATATTTAGAAGTGCCAGCTAGTGACGTTAGTCCACAAGTTGCTCCAAATTGTTAAAAAAGATGCTCAAAATATATCGGAAAGTTGCTCAGAAGTTGCTCCAAATCTCTAAAAGTTGTTCAAAAGTTGCCCCAAAATCTTAAAGTTGCTACAATGTTGCTTTTCGTATTTACTATAATAAGATGCTAGTTATCCAATCAAAGGAATATTTCTAACCGTTTTTCTGATTTTTTCATATAGTATAGCTTGTTATCACTGAGGTATTTACAACATTTTCTTGGCATGTCAGTGCAGCCAATGTTAGTTTACATGATCAATCTTATGGCTATATTAATAATATTTATCTGAAAATCACTTGTGTAAGTGTAAAGGCTCTCTCTTTGCAGCTAATTAAAAAAGCAGCTGAAAGCTCTATGCTGCTTATCAAATCAAGGCTTTTTTTTTTGCATTTCGCTTGTTGCCATTTTTGTCCACCACCTGAATCGCCTTTTCAAATAACCACAGGCAGCCCACTACTAACCCAGTCCTGAACACTGCATGCTGTTTACAAGTGTATTATGACCCGTAAAGCGAAATAAACCAATTTTAGTACTTAATTGGCCTGTTTAATTTGTTTTAATTTGTGGAAATGTTTAAGAAAGAAAGAAGTTGCTCGAAAGAAAAAAAGTTGCTCGAAAGAAAAAAAGTTGCCCGAAATCGGAAAAGTTGCGCAAACGTTGCCGAGCAACTTGTGGACAGCCCTAAGTGACGTCACTGACTCAACCCAAACAATCATCACGGCTTCGCTCCATACATTTCTTCATGTTTAATGTCTTGAATTATTTTATTTCTATGAAGCTAAACGTTTGTGTGAAGGAGTTTTCTTACCTTGTATGTGCTAAGGATTGATTGTTTGACTAGTTTTCTTCAGTGCAGAGCTGTTATCTGAACAAACCGTTCAGATATTTTGATCACAAAATACAAAGAAATGTATGGAGCTGAGTTTGGGTTGAGTCAGTGACGTCACTGGCACCTCTAAAGATTCATAAAAATGTATTACTTTCCATTGGAATTTTTGAGAAAAAAATTAACCAGTGATTGTATGGGTCTTTGAGATTATTTCAGTGAAGTTTCAGCTAAATCAAATTTTGAACGACTTACGTACTAGTCCCCCTTTAAGGATCGCAAAATTATAAAAATACATCAAATACCTGTCATATCGACGTTAAAATCCCCCAAAAGGGAAAAAGTACACCACATCTATGTTGTACAAGCTAATTTACCTATTAAAAATGCATTACAGTCTTAAAAAAGTTCAGATAATTTAATTTTTCTCCAAAGTGGGGGATATCATCTCAAAACTATTACCTGACATCCGTCCAGTGAAATCGTACCATGTGACCCGTTTTAACCAATGGGCACGCGAAAAGTTATCGATGGGTTATAAGAGCTGATAGCCTACTAGTAGAGTAGCCAATCAGAGCGCGCGCTTGCTCATATCCAGTGGTTGTCTATATAATAAGAGCTGATAGCCTACTAGTAGAGTAGCCAATCAGAGCGCGCGCTTGCTCATATCCAGTGGTTGTCTATATATAATAAAGCTGGTTGTCAAGACAACACGTAAGTGTTTCAGGACTTGATTCACATTAACAAGAGAGTGAGAAGTATAGGTTTAAAAAGCCTTTATACTCTTTGTTCGGGAAAAAGTCTTCAAAAACACAGCACTGACATGTTTAAGAACACTTTCCAGTCGGGTTTTCTGTCTGCATGTATTGTATAGCATCGGCAGCAAACCGCTGCAAATATGGGACAAGAAAGTAAGCGAGGCTGTTCGTTGTGAGTGATGTCTGAGCGTTGTAGTAGCTCATGTGGGAGTGGTTCTTTTTGTAGGTAAGAAATGGTCACATCAAGAGAATTACAGATGATGATATTCAGTCCTTGGTGTTGGAGATCCATGGGACGAACGTTAGGTATATGTACCTGACGGAATTAAGCTTTGAAATGGTTTAATATTCTAAGTTTTCTCATTTGTCTCTGCAGTACAACGTATATCACTTGTCCAAGCGAACCGAATAAAACTTTGGGGATCAAACTTCCATTTCTCGTCATGATCATTAAAAACCTGAAAAAATATTTCACCTTCGAAGTTATGGTAAGTTTTCATAGTCGAAGGACCTCTTTAATGCCGTATAATTCGTCTTCATTACTTTTCCTGATGGTGATCGTGGAATTTCTGCACGTTGACAGGAAAATAAAGGGTTTGTTGACACTTTGTAGGTCCTAGACAACAAGAACGTAAGGCGACGATTTCGAGCGTCAAACTACCAGTCAACTACACGAGTAAAACCTTTTATTTGTACGATGCCCATGAGACTAGATGATGGATGGAATCAAATCCAGGTTGGTAAAGTATTTTGTTTTATCCCTGGGTGGGACCCCCGGGCAAATACAGGTTTGCTGGTGGGGGACTTTTAGGAAGGTTTGAACGCTATTTCTCCTTGGAGGAGGGGAAAATGAGGGAGCTGTGTTTTGTGGGGAGAAAGCGTGAGCGGAGGACCGCGGACCGTCTGAAAATCAGGCTAACGAGCTTCTACTGAATGGTCACAGACACTAGTACCAATATCATCCAAATGTACCCCATCTCAACACAGGAAACCCAAGATTAGGTTCGCTGCTCGCTTCACTTGCAGCTTTACTGATTCGATTTATTCTTTCATCAGTTCAATCTCTCAGATTTCACCCGAAGAGCATACGGTACAAACTACATTGAAACATTACGAGTTCAGGTGAGTTGTAGCCAAGACACTAAGTTGGCAGGCGTGGTATAAACGTTAGCTCCTTTTTGTTGCTTCAGTAATCCCTTTAGAAATGTCGATAGGTTTTCTTTGTATTACAGCAATCGTCTACTTGAAAGCTAAAGACTAATAATAGTAATAATAATAATAATAATAATAATAATAATAAATAATAATAATATAATAATAATAATAATAATAATAATAATAATAATAATAATAATAATAATAATAATAATAATAATAATAACGGTTTATTAGCAATCCACGAGGTGGCTCTTCTATGCTAATGAGCTACAATAAAGATTAAATATGTAATGTATATGTATAAGGAAAAGTATTATATTAATAGTGAAATAAACTAAATACAAACAATACAATACAATACAATACAATACAATACAATACAATACAATACAGACTACACGGATTAGTGATCAAAGTAGATATGCTCATCTTTACCCCCCACACTGTCCTTGCCTTTTGGAATAATGAAATGACACAAATTACTGTCTGGTGCAATGTACCGCTCTTTTTCATCCACAAACACAGAATTGATTTCATTTGGCATATTCATTGAAATGTAGTTCATTATTTTGCTTTCGTCTTTAATTGATTGCAATCTTTCCCGTCATTAGATCCATGCAAACTGCCGTATTCGTAGAGTGTATTTCTCGGACCGACTTTACTCCGAAGACGAACTCCCAGCAGAGTTCAAGCTATATCTACCGTACAGAAGAAATAAGTAAGTTACTACTACAATACAAGTTATTACATTGGTATATCTTTACTTGTTTTGTAAACATAAAGATCCGTCGAGGTTTGGACATTTTTGGGGATTTAATTCTCGACTCAGTTGTAAAGATTAGCGGCGGCATTTTAATCCATATTTGTTCATACTCTCTCTTCTTTTTGCAGGGGAAAAGAACTTCGTTTGAAGCATTAAGGCGAGATCAAACGGTGCATGATAGTCGATGATAGTCGATGATAGTTGAACTATCACCAACTATCATCGACTATCATCAACTATCACGCACCCGATCAAACGAAGAAAAACTATCATCAACTATCATGAACTTTTTGAACATGTTCAAAGTGCATGAAAGTGTTGAAACGTGTTGAATCAATGTTGAATGAAGTTTAAAAGAGTTTAAACTTTGCTTCAACATCGATTCAACATTTCTTTTGTTCTTGGAAATGTTGAATGGCGCTCTTTCAACATTGTTGAGTACGCGCGTGCGCATTAATTAAATTAAACAATAGAAATACCTCTTGCGAAACGTTGTTGAAAACATTGTTGAAACCCGTTTGCCACCCCGCGTTCAACATAATTCAACTTCTTTTCAACAGCGTTGAAAAAAATTGAACGAATGTTGAATACAATGTTGAATCCGTTTGCCTAGCTAACCAATCAGAGCGCGCGTTAGAATTGTGTTATTTTACAAAATGTTATAACTCTCTACGTTCAACCCGCTACAATGACAGACAACTGATGAGCTAGGTTTTGTCAGAAATCGTAAGCGACAAATCGCATACGATTCACGATATTCGTCAGACCACGGGATTAATGTGACGGTGGCACCTCTTCGATCATGATCCTTGAAATTGACTGATTGCCACAGTAGGCGTTGTCCCGGCTACTACCGGACGAACTCGGGCACTCTCCGACCCACAATGCAACCTGGATGGGTCCCCTAGGGATATTGGTGCAGTAGCCTTCGATGAAGTGATGACTGGTTTGGGATTTTGCAGGACCATAGTTAGTAGAGGGGACTGGTTGGGAAACCTTTTGTTATATGTTTTTGTTCGTTTTTTTCAACCGTGACCGTGCACAAATCTTTTGTTTTGTCATTGTTTTGCCTTAATTTGCTATGGTTGAGCAACTGAACCCAAACGTTTCTTTTGGCTGCTTGTTCGATATATTCCAATTCAAAATTAAATATATTAGAATATTTAAATAAGTAATCCAATAGAGAACATTTGGGTTCAGTTCTTTAGCCATTTTCTAATGAATTTGAACAAACATTGTGCACGGTCAGGACCCGTTCAACATCATAATGACATTAGCCGAGAACAAAGAAATATAACAAAAGGCTTCCTAACCATTCCCTCTACTAACTATGGCAGGACGAACCAAGCAAGGCCTCTATTGAACCAGAACATTCCTTCTTGTTGAATTTCAAGTACCATCGCTTACAGGTCTTGTCTAGTCTGCTGCCCTTCTCGCTAGCTAGGACGAAAAACAACTATGAAACATTTTGACAAAAAAAACCTGTGAACAAAACCGATATTTGGGTTGCCTGTGGGATTATCCGGCATGCTATGCGTATCGGGAATCCCGGCATTCCACAGGAGCACGTGTACGACTATTATTGTTGCTAGTTTGGCTAGTTGATATGTAGCCCAGAAAGTCGTACACGGTCTTTTCTTACTGTTCTATTCCACATGAGCACGTGTCAGGTAATTTTCATCGGATGATTCAGAATGTATTGAAATGAGTGTTGAATGGATCTGCGGATAGAAACTAATTTCACCATAGAACAATAAAAGAGGCCGTGAGGAATGATGGTACTGTTCAATGGGCAAATCAGGGGCCTCTATTGATAACAGCGATTTTGTTATTGCTGACAGTGCTACCCTGAATTTTAAATAAAGGTTTTCATCAATGAAATCACCTACTTGTCAGTCCATAAATAAAAACAATTAAACAATATACTTCTTTGATTTCGTTTCACGGGTATAATGACTGCGCTCTATTTGTGATTTACGCGTATTGCTATAATTACTTCCTACACTGCTTCAGCAAACCAATGTATATTGAAAAACGTATAAAAACTATTACAGTAGTATCTAACTGGGCAGGTAAAGTTCAGCAGATTTTGATGCTTAGTTTGTTTTTATTGACCCCCCCCCCCCCCCCCCCCCCCCTCTCTTTCAAAACTTTGTTTAATGATGCGGTGCTTATTATTTAATCGGGGGAGGCGTTTCAGCTGCGGTGCTTGAAAAATACACGTTTACAGAACTTATGTTGATTGTGGTATATAAATGTCTCAGCGACTATGATAGATAGAAAGATAGATAGATAGATAGATAGATAGATAGCTTGAAAGATAGATACATAGTTTAGATAGAACTTAGATGTTAGATAGATTAGTAGGTATATATAGATAGATAGATAGATAGCGACTATGATAGATAGATAGATAGATAGATAGATAGATAGATAGATAGATAGATAGATAGATAGATAGATAGATAGATAGATAGATAGATAGATAGATAGATAGATAGATAGATAGATAGATAGATAGATAGATAGATAGATAGATAGATAGATAGATAGATAGATAGATAGATAGATAGATAGATAGATAGATAGATAGATAGATACTAGATAGATAGATAGATAGATAGATAGATAGATAGATAGATAGATAGATAGATAGATAGATAGATAGATAGATAGATAGATAGATAGATAGATAGATAGATAGATAGATGACTATCCCAGCGGTACGTCAGTGGCTCTACCCAAACATAATAATGTAATAATAATAGTCGTTTACCCGCCCGCCGCTCGGTAAATATCCACCACTACTCACCTCCACTTCGGGGAATAATAAGCAATTATTGGATGAGGTATGCAGACCGAGGTGGTTGTTAGGGGACTTGTCAGAAATTAACAGGGGGTGCATATTTTAAATTGAGTGTTGAAAATGTCCTGACCCTCCCCTGGCGATGGGAATGCCGGAAATTTCCTGACCCTCTCCTTGGGTTTGGCCTAAAATATCAAAACACTCCCTTTTTCACTGCCTATTATGACCCTCCCCCATTTTCCACCCCCCCCCCCCCCCCCCCTGCTAATTTCTGACAAGTAACTGACTTTTGAGTCGGAATCGAACCCCTAAAAGGTTCACATTGGAAACATTTTGAACCCTAAAACATGTAAAAGGACCGCCGATCACCCCTACCAAGCTATATATTTGTATTTACCATTTGTAAATCTCTCCATATTGTGATTACGTGTTGAAATAAATTATTATTATATTATTATTATTATATATCCTGAAGAAGGCTAATCTGGCTAACCGGAATATAGTCACTAAAAATATATACGTTGCATTGGTCTTTGCCGAGTCCTTGGACTACTTGCTTCATTTAACATTGTTTTTGACCATTTAGATCTATACATCAAATCCAACGTTTTCTGGCAGGATACTCGTACACGGCTTTTGCTACTTCTCAAGTTTATATTAGGGGGAGGGGTGGGGGTGACAGTAAAAATTAGGCAAGATGCAAGCTTTGTATAATTTCATCATGGTTTATTTATTATTAAAACTTATCTTTACATTGAATATTAATCTATTTGCAGATCAATACATTCATCAGTTATTCTTTCATCAGAAAAACACCTGACACGTGCTCCTGTGGAATGCCGGGATTCCCGATTCGCATGGCATGCCGGGTAATCCCATGCGTACCGGGAAATCCTGGTTCAACCACAGGCAGCCCAACCATTGCTTCTGAGGCTATTTAAATAATATTAAAAAAAACAAGAGACCATTATATAATAATGGTCTCTTGATAAAAATAATAAATAAAAATACATTCGTATGAACGCGTCTTTTTATTGGTTTCCTGTGGTAGAGCGCGTGCGCAATACCTATTATGTTGGGTTCCCTGTGCGTAGAAATGTATAATGTTGGGCTCCCTGTGCGTGTCTCGTAAGACGCGCCCGCGGAAATTTCAATACTGCATTTTTTCGAGCGGGTCTTGCGGGACGCACACAGGGAGTCCAAATACGTTTCTATGCACAGAGAACCCAACATAATACGTATTGCACCCACCTTTCTGTCGCTCTTCCATAATTCTTGAAAATTTAATGGACAGACAGACGATATATTGACAAATTTTTGTCAAGGGTTCAGACGTTGGCAATTTTAAATGACAGAAACTTGAAAAGTTTCGTTGCATTATCAATCGGTTTTGTTCAAAGTTTTTTTGGTCAAAATGTTTCATAATTGTTTTTCGTCCTAGTGAGAAGGGCAGCAGACAAGACCTGTAAGCGATGGTACTTTAAATTCAGCAAGAAGGAATACTTGGGTCCTGGTTCAATAGAGGCCTTGGTTCATCCTGCAAAATCCCAAACCAGTCATCACTCCATCGAAGGCTACTGCACCAATATCCCTAGGGGACCCATCCAGGTTGCTTTGTGGGTCGGAGAGTGCCCGAGTTCGTCCGGTAGTAGCCGAGGCAACGCCTATACTGTGGCAATCAGTCAAATTCAAGGATCATGATCGAAGAGGTGCCACCACCGTCACAGTAAATCCCTTGCTGCAATGAATGTAGTGAAATGTACGCGATTTGTCGCTTACAATTGATGACAAAACCTAGCTCAAGCGAAGTTATTTCCCCTGCAAAAAGAAGAGAGAGAGAGTATGAACAAATATGGATTAAAATGCTGTGCTAATCTTTACAACTGAGTCGAGAATTAAATTCCCCAAAAATGTCCAAACCTGGGATCTTTGGATTTACAAAACAAGTACAGATATACCAATGTACGTACTTATTTGATCGGTAGATATAGCTTGAACTCTGCTGGGAGTTCGTCTTCGGAGTAAAGTCGGTCCGAGAAATACACTCTACGAATACGGCAGTTTGCGTGGATCTAATGACGGGAAAGATTGCAATAATTAAAGACGAAAGCAAATAATGAACTAACATTTCAATGAATATGCCAAATGAAATCAATTCTGTGTTTGTGAATGAAAGGACAGTGTGGGGGGTAAAGATGAGCATCTACTTTTAGATCACTAATCCGTGTAGTCTTTAGCTTTGAAGTAGACGATTGCTGTAATACAAAGAAAACCTTTCGACATTTCTAAAGGGATTACTGAAGCAACAAAAATTAGGAGCTAACGTTTATACCACGCCTACTAACTTCCCGGGGTACCAATTAAATGAACGAAAAAGTCCTGACGAAAAATCAATCGAACTCAATCGATCGAGTTCGCCAATGGAACATATAATTTTCGCAGTATCCAACCGCTGGAGTTTTCGTGCGCCCGCGATATACTGTACGTTCGTATTTTGAACGAGCTTCGCGCTCTTGGACGACACGTGTCTAAATAAACTATTGTTGTTATTGTTATACTCTCCGCGGGCGCACGAAACCCAGCGGCTGGATACTGAGCCAATTAAATAGTCAATCGAACTCAGCTCAATCGAACGTAATCGGGCGCAAGCTTTTCGGGTACGGCACTCTGCAATATTGCCGTGGAAACAGTACATAAAACGGCCGCGCCTTACCAGAAAAATAAAGCACGCGTACCGAGATTTACGAGTGCCGCCCCGAACAGCTTATCGTGTATGTAAACGGCCGGGTTTAACTCACCTGAACTCGTAATGTTTCAATGTAGTTTGTACCGTATGCTCTTCGGGTGAAATCTGAGAGATTGAACTGATGAAAGAATAAATCGAATCAGTAAAGAAAACAGGGGCTGATTTAGTTATACGGTACGTTAATGTTTTTCCGCACTACACCAGAAATGGCAATATTATTAATGGTGGATTAGCAAAGGAAAACTCTGCAAGCTAGAATCTACAATCATGTACATCGTAAGACAATAATAGTTTTAATGTCAAGCACTTTCTGATACAGTTTTATTTTGTTTCTAATTTTTCTAGCGTGAGGAGGTGAATCATTGTATAACTGTACTAGTGAACAACCACGAAACAAGTGACATCAGGGCGCTAGTAATGAACGCGCCCTGGTGACATGATCGTAATTAAAACGGGGCCTTTTTTAATACCCTACGAACAGAGGTTTTTCTTTACTCGCCCAGGACCGAAATGTACAATTTGCTCAATAAACTGACATTCAGACATATTTATTTACATTTCGTTTGTGGTCTTTTAACGTTCTGGAGTCATTTAGTGGAATTTTTAGCCATCTAGTACTCCCATATATTTGCTATACAGGTATGCGCCGCTGGATAGGATAGGGTATGGGTTTTGTGCTTTTGGTCTTAGATAGGGTATACATTTCACCTTTTAAAAATTGTCTTGAATAGGGTCTGTAATTCTGACAAGGATCGTAATTTTCACTTTTTAGGGTCTTAGATAGGGTATTAAATTATAATTTTTACAATAAAAACAGCACCTTACTATACAGGATTACTACTAACTAGTACTACGTTGTCAATAACGGTCTAAATTAGGGCATATAATTTCCCTTGAGTCTTAGAGTAGGGTCTAGTTTATATCAATCTGTCTTGAACAGGGTTGGGTTTCTTTTTATGTTGGGCTCCCTGTGCGTAGGAACGTATGATGTTAGGCTCCATGTGCACGTCCCGTAAGACGCGCCCGCACAAACAAATGTGATCACGAAACTTTTACAAAATTTACTTTACAAACCTGGATTTGATTCCATCCATCGTCTAGTCTCATGGGCATCGTACAAATAAAAGGTTTTACTCGTGTAGTTGACTGGTAGTTTGACGCTCGAAATCGTCGCTTTACGTTCTTGTCGTCTAGGACCTACAAAGTGTCAACAAACCCTTTAGCTTCCTGTCAACGTACAGAAATTCCACGATCACCATCAGGAAAAGTAATGAAGACGGCATTAAAGAGGTCCTTCGACTATGAAAACTTACCTGAACTTCGAAGGTGAAATATTTTTTCAAATTTTTAATGATCATGACGAGAAATGGAAGTTTGATCCCCAAAGTTTTAAACACCTGTTGTTCACCTGGACACTCTATATACGTTGTACTGCAGAGAAATTAGAAAACTTAGAATTAGAAAAATGTATACGTATGGATTCTGATCTAGTTGCCTTTTGCCACATTTCAAATTACAAGAGGGTTAGACTAAAGATGTCTAGTAAGTTTCAGTAAAACATAGTTAATATTAACAATAATAATAATAATAATAATAATAATAATAATAATAATAATAATAATAATAATAATAATAATAATAATAATAATAATAATAATAATAATAATATAGAGTACGTGATGGCACTTAACCCGTGAAACAAAATCTAATAGTTTATAGTGACTAATAGTCAAATCAAAACAAAAGAAAACAATGGAATAAGTGTCTAGTAATATCTACATTGTTAATATCTGTTTCATGGGTTAAGTGCCATCACTCTATGATAAAGAAACTATTATGATGAGTATATACAGAACAAATATTCGAAAAAAATCAGACGCCTCGAGCGGGATTCGAACCCACGACACCCCGATATTTCATAACAGGTGCTCTACCCACTGAGCTACCGAGGCAACTACAGTGGCGTGCAGTTCAAATTAGCTCAAAGACGCTGATTTTAACCGAACATTTGCTCCCAGGCCTCATGGAACTGGGAATTGCTTCTGTAATGATGTACGAAGCGCATCACGCAGTCACAGTAGTCATAATATATGAGACAGAGTAAAGTAGTAAACAAAGATTTTCACGCGCTAAACCTTAGATTTTAGAACTGAGGATAACGCTGTGAAAGTTGGTGGGAAAGACGTTTTGATTTCTTCTAATTAGGTAAATACCAGACCGTCGACGTCTCAACGAGAAGTCTTTTAACGACGATCGTACTTTAGAAATTACGGCTTCCCGAATGCTTACATGTAATCCCCTTTGTTGATGAAGAGAAAATAAAGTATTATAGTCTATACAATGAAATATAACAAAGGCAAAATACACGCAGTGGAAGAAAATTACACTCAATTACACGCAGTTTAATGCGTGTAGTTTACACGCACTGCTTCAAGGCTTGGCAGAAAGTGCGTGTAATATACACTCGATTTACACGCGTGTATATGTTACAGTAAGATACATCTGAGCTGTACTGTAGGGTATCTTATACATTTTGTTTTCCTTTTCAAACCCTCAGCGGCACCCCTATACGGTATCCAAACATTGGTCAAGTAACCACCCCCCCCCCCCCCCCCATAACCCCCTTCCCCCCACACGTAAACTGTACTGTTGCCTGTTTGTACCGCAACGTGTGATTCAAAATCAAACAAACTTTACCTAACGTTCGTCCCCGTTATCTCCAACACCAAGGACTGAATATCGTTATCTGTAAGTCTCTTGATGTGACCATTTCTTACCTACAAACAAAATACTCCAATATGAGCTATGATTCTATTCTGGTATTCCCGGGTATTGGGTGTCTAGTGAACTATTGACCGGCCTGGAAGTATTAAATTATAAGTTAGTAATACAGTTCTACATATTCATACTCAATAATCATGTGTTTCCAATCCTGATCATGCTCTGCTCTGTGTTCTGAGCTTCAGTAAGTTTTCGCATAAGAAACTGCTTCATTTGTCAGGCTGAACTGGTTCTTATATTAGAGTACGTATGCAGCTAGTTCGATTGACATGTGTATTTACTACTACACTTACCACTCTGTCCCATATTTGTAGCGGTTTGCTGCCGATGCTATACAGTATAGACAGAAAACCCGACTGGAAAGTGTTCTTAAACATGTCAGTGCTGTGTTTTTGAAGACTTTTCCCGACTAAATAGTATAGAGGCTTTTTAAAAGCAACTTCTCCTTCCCGTGTTGTGAATCAAGTGAACAAAGATAACGATTTGTCGCTAGGCGCCAAACTCATGTTGACCATGCGTACTTACGTGTTGTCCTGACAACCAGCTATACACAACCTGCCCAATCAATCAATCAATCAATTTCAATTCAATGGCGTTGATTTATTCACGGTGCATTTAGTGTAGCATGAATGCTGATGTGGTCGTGACTAGATCAGACTGCTACTACTATCAGATTTGATTTCAAAGATTTAGATAAACGGCTGACAGCATTTTCAGTTGGATTTTGGCGACTGAATAATGCTACAAAGACTGTGCACTGCGTACTATCATCACTGAGTTGTATTATTACTTTAATAGTTTTATTTTTATCCCGGTGTCTGTCTTGTTGTGAGTCAAGTCGGAACACTTACGTGTTGTCATGACAACCAGCTATACACAACCTCGATATGGTGAATGGACGGCGCCAGCGGACACAGGGAACCCAAATTCAATCAAATCAGATTTAATGTAACCTATTTGAACTAAATATAGATATCTTATAGTGCGATTTCCAGTGCGATTGAAACAGTTTTTGGTTGCTCGTCGTTGCATGACTCGAGCTCGATAGAACATGCTTTCCTTGCAATTTCAGTACTGCGAACTTTACAGTATATCAGTAAAAACGTTAATAGCCCGTCTTCACGCTACTAGAGCGTCCTGTTTGAATCTAAATTTAGATTTAGACGAGAAAATACTTATATTTTGGCCCCTTGACCTCCGGTGCTTTCCCTGATTGGTTTGTGCTTTGTAATCTTTCTTGGCCAGACTTTATGTCTCCTTCGGCTTTAGCTCGAGACGCTCTACTAGCGTGAAGTGGGGCTTCTAAGGGGTGGATCATTAGAAATCTCGGGAGGGGGGGTTAAATATTTTTTAGGCACGATTTTTTTTTGTACCTGTATTTCTCTGCAGGAATTTGTTTTTGAGATGAGTAGCTCTTTTTTTAGGTGGTAGGGTACTTGCAGGAATTTTTTGGGGACATTTTTTCTTTGCAGGAATTTTTTTTTGGGAATTGTCACCCCCCCTCCCGAGATTTCTAATGATCCACCCCTAACTCATATAGCCTATTTGAACTAAATATAGATATCGCAGTGCGATTAAAACAGAGCAATCTGATTTGTTTGTGAAGAAAGAGGCCAACTGATTGTGAAGAAAGAGGCCAACTGATGTCTCGTGTTGAAGAAGCCATTCCTCTCGCCCCAATCCCCGCGCCAACAAACAAGGAACGCCTGTAATGTGACATGTCGAATACGACGAAGAAGAACGGCCTGCATTTTTAGAGTCGGGGCTTCCACAGGAAGCCCGACTAACAAGGAGCGAACACCATGAAAAAATGCAATTTCATGTCATTACAATGTAATTTGGAAGGCCCGACTCTAAAAATGCTGTTTCGTCTTTGACCTCAAACGTAAAAGTGATTCAGATACATCGCAGTTCAGAGATACGAGAACTTGCCGAAGTTCCGTTTGACCGTTTTCAAGCCAAATGCATTCTCAACAAATTTCTATATTGATCATCAGTACCGACTACATCGAAATGAAATTGTTATATATTTTTTATAGTTTGTAAATCAATCACTAACGTATAACTGAGCCCATACAATAAACGTAGTATGCTTCTGGTTGAAAACCAGCGCATTTGAACATTGAATGGATATTTGCGCTTTATAAATTCATTTCTTTATTATTATTTTATTATTGCAAAGTTTTTGGCGGTTTCCTGGTCACAAATAAAAAATATGTTAACGATACTACAAATGTAGCCCGGCTTGTAGACATTTTAGTCGGTTCGAGAAAAGCGAATTAACCACGTCTGCAACGGAGGCTAAATTAATGTACATTTCGAGTTTAAAAAAAATTATCCTACTAGCTGCTCTCCTTCCTTTTTTGAAAGCTTTAAACTATAAAGTAAACTCAAATTGATTTTCTGGTCAGCAAAGAGCAAAAACAGATACGCTCGCGGTCTTGCAGTATCTCATGAGTACTGGACCGGAAAACGATCAGACAGAATATCACGGCGTATCAGTCATCTATACCTCTCCACTTGAGGAACTATTTTCATTGTAAATTGAATATTTTGGCACATTTTGGTAACTTCGTCATTTATCCATGACAATGTGCAGGACTTGGCACTCTTTACTGACGACATAGTAACTGCCGGTCACCTCGATTGTACGACCACCCTCGCTAGTACGACCTTTGTAAAGCGCTTCAGTAGAACAACGACGAATAAGCGCTGTATAAATGCATTATTACTCGGGCCCAGGCCGCAGGCCGCCCGAGTTAGAAAATGCGGATTTCGGTAGTAGTAGTAGTAGTAGTAGTAGTAGTTTTTGTTCGGCTTCAAAATGACGAGTATGCGACGTATTTAATCGTATCCGGAGTTTCAAGATTACTCCGCAGATTTGAAAAGATAAAGGAGACACAGGACTCAAGTAGATTATGAATCTTAGTTTTGAAAGCAGCTGTAGATCTTCAAGCTATTAAAAGGTCAGGATTCTAGTTCATCGTTCAATGACTAGAAGTGGTAAAAGGACTAGAAGCTCGCTTAAAATATTTTTTTTTTTAAACAAACGCGAGGCCGTTATCGGAACCATCTGACCTATGCAACCTCAAGACGTATCATTTTCGTACTCACCGGACTAATAGTCTCCCTCGTCACTCAACTGTCACTGATTGTCATGACGTCAGAGAAATTATATTGTATTGAAGAAGATGTCCTTGTTTTATTCGACGTTCGAACCGTAACTCGAACCCGAACTCGATTCCAAACTCGACGTTTCGGGATCTGAAGCTAGAGAGGGGGCCTTTACACAAACTCATCAAAATCAAATCAATTGAACTCAAAGTCAAAAGGTAATCAAATGAACTCAAAGGCAAATCAAATGAACTCGACACATACATGTATATACATAGTCTCCCTCGTCACGCAACTGTCAGTCATTGTCAGGTCTCTCCTCGCGCAGCTGACATTGTCCTTGTTCTTCAACCAACTGGCATTCATTTTCAAGTACTTCCTCGAACAACTGACATTTTCCTTTTCACAATGCCCGAGTGAACGCTCATTGAGCGTCTTGTTATTATTATTATTATTATTACTCGGGCCCTTCCGAAGGAAGCCCGAGTTAGAAACTGCGTTTTTCGGTAGTAGTAGTTTTCTTCGGTCGAAGAATGACGAAAGTATGCGACGTATTTAATCGTATCGAGTTTCAAGATTACTCAGCAGATAAGAAAAAAACAAACGACACACAGGACTCAAGTAGATTTGAATCTTAGTTTTGAAAGCAGCTGTAGATCTTCAAGCTATTAAAAGGTCAGGATTCTAGTTCATCGTTCAATGACTAGAAGTGGTAGAAGGACTAGAAGCTCGCTTAAAATATATTTAACAAAAACAAACGTGAGGGCGTTATCAGAACCATCTGACCTATGCAACCTCAAGACGTATCATGTTCGTACTCACCCGACTCATAGTCTCCCTCGTCACTCAACTGTCACTGATTGTCATGACGTCAGAGAAATGATATTGTATTGAAGAAGATTTTGTCCTTGTTTTGTTCGACGTTCGAACCGTAACTCGAACCCAAACTCGAACTCGATTCCAAACTCGACGTTTCGGGATCTGAAGCTAGAGAGGGGGCCTTTACACGAACTCATCAAAATCAAATCAATTGAACTCAAAGTCAAAAGGTAATCAAATGAACTCAAAGTCAAAGGCAAATCAAATGAACTCGACACATACATGTATATATACATAGTCTCCCTCGTCACGCAACTGTCAGTCATTGTCAGGTCTCTCCTCACGCAACTGACATTGTCCTTGTCATAAGCCCGAGTGTACGCTCATTGAGCGTCTTGTTATTATTATTATTATTATTATTATTATTATTATTATTATTATTATTATTATTATTATTATATTATTATTATTATTATTATTATTATTATTATTATTATTATTATTATTATTATTATTATTATTATTATCATTGAGGAACTATTTTCAGTGTAAATTGAATATTTTGGCACATTTTGGTAACTTCGTCATTTATCCATGACAATGTGCAGGACTTGGCACTCTTTACTGACGACATAGTAACTGGCCGGTCACCTCGATTGTACGACCACCCTCGCTAGTACGACCTTTGTAAAGCGCTTCAGTAGAACAACGACGAATAAGCGCTGTATAAATGCATTATTATTATTATTATTATTACTCGGGCCCAGGCCGCAGGCCGCCCGAGTTAGAAAATGCGGATTTCGGTAGTAGTAGTAGTTTTTGTTCGGCTCGAAAAATGACGAGTATGCGACGTATTTAATCGTATCCGAGTTTCAAGATTACTCAGCAGATAAGAAAAAAGATAAAGGAGACACAGGACTCAAGTAGATTATGAATCTTAGTTTTGAAAGCAGCTGTAGATCTTCAAGCTATTAAAAGGTCAGGATTCTAGTTCATCGTTCAATGACTAGAAGTGGTAAAAGGACTAGAAGCTCGCTTAAAATATATTTAAACAAAAAAAGTCAAAGCGTTCAGGGCGTTGTGAAAAGGAAAATGTCATCTGACCTACTGCAACCTCAAGACAGTATTGATGTTCAAGGACTCACCGCGAGGAGAGACCTGACAATGACTGTCAGTCGTGACGAGGGAGACTCGTGTCATATACTGTATGTGTCGAGTTCATTTGATTTCCTTTGAGAAATTTGATATTGTATTGAAGAAGATTTTTTCCTTGTTTGTTCGACGTTCGAAAACCGTTTGGAACGAACCCGAACGGTCGAACTCGATTAAAACAAACATCTCGACGTTTCGGGATCTGAAGCTAGAGAGGGGACTTTACACGAACATCATACGTCTTGAGGTCATATCAATGGAACTCAAAGTCAAAAGGTAATCAAATATTTTAACTCAAAGTCAAACCACTTCTAGTCAAATGAACTCGACACATACATTTTATATAGCTACAAGTCTCCAGCTCGTCAAAACGATTCAACTGTACAGTCATTGTTCAGTTTATCTCCTCAAATCTGCTGAGTAATCTTGAAACCTCCGGATACGATTAAATACCCGAGTGTACGTCATTTTGAGCCGAACAAAACTACTACTATTATTACTATACTATTATTATTTTCTTAACTCAATGACTAGAAGGCGGCCTGCGGCCTATTATTATTATTAAAAAACGCGAGGCCGTTATTATTATTATTATGCAACCTCATTACGTATCATTATTACTTATTATTATTATCTCCCTTCATTATGTATTGATTATCATTACGTCATTAAATTATATTTATTATTATTATTATCCTATTTTATTTCGACGTTGAGGAACTATTTTCAGTGTTTCGGGATTGAATAGAGAGGGGCACATTTTGGTAACTTCGTCATTTATCCATGACAATCAAAGCAGGACAAATGAACTGGCAAATTTACTGACTCGACACATAGTAACTGGTCGGTCACGCAACTGTCAGTCGATTGTACGACCACCCTCGCTAGTACGACCTTTTCTAACCAGCGCTTCAGTAGAACAACGACGAATAAGCGCTGTATAAATGCATTATTATTATTGAGCGTATTATTATTACTCGGGCCCAGGCCGCAGGCCGCCCGAGTTAGAAAATGCGGATTTCGGTAGTAGTAGTAGTAGTAGTTTTTTTGTTCGGCTTCAAAATGACGAGTATGCGACGTATTTAATCGTATCCGGAGTTTCAAGATTACTCCGCAGATTTGAAAAGATAAAGGAGACACAGGACTCAAGTAGATTATGAATCTTAGTTTTGAAAGCAGCTGTAGATCTTCAAGCTATTAAAAGGTCAGGATTCTAGTTCATCGTTCAATGACTAGAAGTGGTAAAAGGACTAGAAGCTCGCTTAAAATATATTGCCTGACTGTCAAAACGCGAGGCCGTTATCGGAACCATCTGACCTATGCAACCTCAAGACGTATCATGTTCGTACTCACCGGACTAATAGTCTCCCTCGTCACTCAACTGTCACTGATTGTCATGACGTCAGAGAAATTATATTGTATTGAAGAAGATGTCCTTGTTTTATTCGACGTTCGAACCGTAACTCGAACCCGAACTCGATTCCAAACTCGACGTTTCGGGATCTGAAGCTAGAGAGGGGGCCTTTACACAAACTCATCAAAATCAAATCAATTGAACTCAAAGTCAAAAGGTAAAATCAAATGAACTCAAAGGCAAATCAAATGAACTCGACACATACATGTATATACATAGTCTCCCTCGTCACGCAACTGTCAGTCATTGTCAGGTCTCTCCTCGCGCAGCTGACATTGTCCTTGTTCTTCAACCAACTGGCATTCATTTTCAAGTACTTCCTCGAACAACTGACATTTTCTTTTTCACAATGCCCGAGTGAACGCTCATTGAGCGTCTTGTTTATTATTATTATTATTATTATTATCATTATTATTATTAATATTATTATTATTATTATTATTATTATTATTATTATTATTATTATTATTATTATTATTATTATTATTATTATTATTATTATTATTATTATTATCATCATCATCATCATTATACCCTTTCTGCTTTAATCTAGTATTTGCGCAATTGCCTTTTGAACTCACGGATTATGTAATCCACGAATTATAGGGATGACATTGCACTCACTCGGCCTCTCACTCGGCTGTAAACTTTCATTACGTTACCGCTGAAGTACATTGCAGGCTCACAACTTTGGGGGAGTGCAGGTAATCCAAGAGTTGGTCCGTACATCGTTACCATTCCGCATATGTGATGGATTTAGAAAGTTAGTGATAAATTGGTTCCTAATTGACGGGAGCCGCCCGCGTCACAATGCGAATGCCCGGTAAACAAACACTGCTTTTTGCAAAGGAAGAACAAAGAAGGAAGAGTTGATAGTTGAGATTATTGTCGCTCTTGCCTATATATAGTATAACTAGTACATTAAATGGACTATATGTATGTATGTATGGCTATACCAATACTGACCGTGAACTCCGTGACTCAATGTAACTCGATAAAGATGAAAGTTATCGCGCCGGAAATTCCTCATTTTGACGCAAAGTGGTCGCAAAACGACCGCGTCTTTGATTCCAACTAAGTTTATCGCAGTTCATCAGTCTTTACTGCAGTCAAAACAATATCAAAGCTCGTTAAATGAGGTAAAATAAACGAAAACCTTAGGTAAAAACAACAACTAGTGCATTCATTCCTGGCGCTTCATGCACTTTCGGTAACTTCGCGGCGCTTTTGAAGGCACCACCATGCAGACGCCCGAGAGAACACGCCCATACCCTTGGTCTATAAAATGGCTAAATTAAAAACCGATGACTTCTTTGGTGGTCCCTTTGGTACGCAACTGCTAGGCACGGATATGAGTGTAGTACTCGGTCAGTCTAACCCTCCTGGATATTGTGGCATCTCTCATTACACGCGCTGAATGCACGAACGTGAAACGATCATAAATGCGGCGACTAACTCTTCTTGCAAAACAAGATTCCAGATTCATGCATGGGGACAGCGATGTTCTCCATAACAGCTACTCCAGTCTCCTGTTTTAATGTGTCTAATCGAGAGGAGTGTTTTACCTGTTTCCAATTAAGCCACAAGTTCATCAGTTAAGGAAAGATAGCTTGCCGGAGATGCGATCTAAGGTTAAGATACCGCTCTTTCCGTTGGTTGTACAGTGCTAATTGAAAATAGATTATCGGTTAGAGACACAGAGATAAAGCCTGACACGAATGTATACTAGGCATACCTCATTCTGCAGGTCCTTGCTTGTTTCCATACGCTGCATTGATTGGTTAGAGAAGGCTAGGAATGTCATCTTACCCCACCCGAGTAACATGCAGGCCTTGACAAAAAAAGCGTGGGTTGTCCCAGCGTTATCACTAGGCAGGCAGAATCGAAAGCAGAGACACCATTATCATCAGTCTCCTCTCTTTATCAAACCAAAATGGTAGCTGGAGTAAAGACGGTGTATTTGGTGTTGGTTTTGATCCTCGTTGTTCAGGGACAGATGATAACAAAGAGCAAGGCCAAGGAGTCATCGGGTGCGCAAAACAGTGCGCAAAATCTGGTAGGTGACATAAGAGACCATATTGCCTACATGTAGTATTCAGTACTTATCCAATTTAATATCCAAGCATCATATAAACGATACTTAAGGACAATTTGGTCAAGGCATACTGGCGCGTATATCGCATAGAGCCGGCCTGATGCAATCTCTGCCCAAACAGACAGTCATTATATTTTAGGTCATGGCTGGCATCTACAATGTATAGTTCGTTGCTAATAAGTATTTGTTATGCACAATGCAAAGACTGCAAACTCGTGGCATTCGCAAATAAGAGAAATTGAAATGATATGGCGAAGCAATAAAACGTTGCACCGATCGATTGACGTACAGCGTACGTGATGTTCTGTTAATTCCAAGGCTAAAATATTACTATATTACAGCGCGTTTTCTGTTTTATCGGTTGTTTTGCTGGTTAATCGCTCGGGAATGGCGTTGGCGTAAGTGGTAGATCGACCTAAGCTAGTAACGTACATAGATAGATAGTTTTATCAGTCAAGTGTGCATTGCGAAACTTCTCTCAGCCGCCTTCACTTAAAGTCTCAATTACACTCTACTAAATCAAACTCGAGCCTAAACCAGATTTCGGTCCAGTTTAGCTCAATGTCCACATCTAGCTCTCAAGTACCAGTATATCACAGTGAATAATAACCCTAGAGGGCGTATCAATTCATTCATTCCGTTTCTTTCATCAGAAAAACACCTGTGACACGTGCTCCTGTGGAATGCCGGGGATTCCCGGTACGCATGGCATGCCGGGTAATCCGGGTCCAGCCGGGAGTACTGGTCGAGATGGCCCAAAAGGAGCTAAAGGCAACCCAGGCAAACGCGGACATTCGGGACCAGCAGGACCTGAAGGAAATCCTGGTCCTGCTGGTAAAACCGGTTTATCAGGATTTCCAGGTAAACCTGGTTTGCAAGGAAAGACTGGGCCGATAGGAGAACTCGGTTTGCCAGGCCTCGGGGTACCGGGCTCGATGGGCTCAAAAGGACAAAAAGGAGAACCGTCACAAACTACTGGGTCCAACTATAACTGGAAGCAGTGTGTATGGAACATAGATGATCGTTTCGCTCACACTGATAGCCTCGTTCAGGTTAGTCTATGGCATGTATCTCAGTGCATGCAGCTCATGGATGAAATTGAAGGGTTTTAAAGGCTTGGGGAGACAGACAGACGATAATAAGGCTCGGTCTTGTTCACAGATTTTTGGTCAAACTAGTTTATCAAACAAATTTTGTCGGGAAACCACAGTGGCGGATCCAGGATACGCCCCTGCACCCCTCCCCCTCACACTAAAGCTCAAACATATATGTTTGTACTTTAGGCATGTGCGTTCACAAAACTACAACAGAGCACAGCCCTGAAGGTGTCCTTCCAAGGTGATCTAGGAGCCGATAAGACCTGTAAGCGATGGTACTTTAAATTCAACAAGAAGGAATGCTTGGGTCCTGGTTCAATAGAGGCCTTGGTTCGACCTGCAAAATCCCAAACCAGTCATCACTCCATCGAAGGCTACTGCACCAATATCCCTAGGGGACCCATCCAGGTTGCTTTGTGGGTCGGAGAGTGCCCGAGTTCGTCCGGTAGTAGCCGGGGCAACGCCTACTGTGGCAATCAGTCAATTTCAAGGATCATGATCGAAGAGGTGCCACCACCGTCACATTAATCCCGTGGTCTGACGTATATAGTGAATCGTATGCGATTTGTCGCTTACGATTTCTGACAAAACCTAGCTCATCAGTTGTCTATCATTGTAGAGGGTTGTAAGTAGAGAGTACAACATATTTCATCTAGAATATATAAGTGATTTACGATTTGGGCTCGTCAGAGCATTTATTCGTTCATAACGACATATCGTGAATCGTATGCGATTTGTCGCATGCGATTCCAACCAAACTTATCGGTCCTTAGAAATGGTCAGTTAGAAGATTCGTTTTAGTTACTCTACTGACGACGGCGGCGACTTTGGGGTTTCATGCCTTCATAGTTGGTATTACATCGTTGCTCTTTGACAGCGTTGGAAACATCAATTAAATGGCGATATAAACTTTGTTTTAAAAGAGAAAATAACCAAGTTCTGTGAACGCATTTATTGTTGTCCATATCTTACAATGTGCGGTAAGAGTTCTGACTTCTTGATGTTATTAATTAGTGTTATACTTAGAAAGAGGAATCTAAATTAATAAATATTGACAGATGGAAGCATTGCTTTTATTATTCACTTTTGTGAGGGTATTATTCAAAATCTAATTAATACTTGATATATATGTATATATATTTACAATTACATGTCACTGTCTCTATTAACTAAGTTCCTGTGGTGCCATCCACTGGACTTCATCGTCATTTGCTGCGAGTCTGAGTTTGTACCAGGTTTTTTTGTTGGTTTGTAAAGCCATCTGAAAAAATACATGTTTTATCAAGAATTAATATCAAAACTGGTCGAGCTGATAGGTATAATTCCTTGCCGTCCAACTAAAGCACTACCCACCCCCCCTTTAGCCTCCCTCCTGTCTCCATTCCAGAATGCACACAGAATGCACTGACCCAGTGAATAATGGTGGTGATTGTACCTACAGTAACATGTTTTTAAAATGTCAGGGTTTTACCTTGGCAATCTCCACTTTTCTCTCCCACATTTTGACCACTTTGTTTAGTTCATAGAGTTTGGCCCTCTCTCCAACATAGTCCATCACCTAAACGAAAACCATTGAGGGATACTTACAGTGATTCTATGGCTACCCAATACACAACATCATACAAAATAAGTCTTATTTTGAAAGGAGAAAGACAGCTCTCAGAAAAGTAAAAGAATCAACATACATGTATAGGTCAATCTTTGCTGACGTCATGGTTGATATATTTTGCTTCATTAGCATAATTAATAATAATTTAATATTTATATCTATGTGCAAAATTACATGTGTATTCTCGGTTTTCACCTACGTCAATGGAAATTTTCCCAGGACTTATATAGAACAAAACCTTCATAGGCCGAAAGAGCAGCCAAAACCATATAATTCAGCCGAAGCTTTAGTTAAAGGAAGTTTTAGATACGAAGATATGAGCGATCGCTTATGCTCATAATTTAGTTAAAATGTATGGGTTTGCCATCTTGGTGTAAATAAAGTTACCCATCATCTACTAAGTTAAAATCATATTATTTCTATGGCTTTGAAAATGCGCGTGACAGTATTGCGTGACATAAATTACCAAATTATTTTGGTAAGACTTTTCTTATAACGACATAAACAAGATATCCAACAAACAGTTTTGTGAGGTGAATAGTTTGGATTTTAGCTTTTTGATGACGTCACGTGAAAACCGAGAATTGAGCGTTTCAGTAGTACTTACATCGGGTACTTTATAGTCTGAAAGTTGCTGTTTTAATCTTGCATTCAATGTGTCTGCAGCTACCCTATCCTGTACAAAGACAAACTATACATCAGCTACATGATGGCTTAAGAGATATGCATACTCTTAGCATTTGTTCCGATTTCGATAAAAATATTTCCGATCACTGTTATCAGTGTGATCAGTACGACTGGTCGTCTCTTCTTCCGATTTCATCGGTATTGCCCGGTTCATTCGTATCGGCCTCGTGTCTTTTTCGTATCTTCGAATTGCTCCAGTTCTGATGGACTTAAAAATATAGTTTTTGCAATTTCAATTGGTTCTCAAGTTTATTTTGACGCGTTTGCTGTACGTGATTGCCGGAGTAAAACAGTTTCTGCAGTAGATCATTATATGAGACACCAAAATCATGCAGCCAAAATCACGATTCAGAAATCGTAACTTGCAGATAAAAGTCTGTAGCATTCACACATACTAAGTAGCGTTTCAGGACGACAAAGGAAACAAGTAGTTACAGACTTCGATTACACATGCCGGGCTACATTCACACTGGGACTTTCTTCTCGATTAAAGCCAGTCATGTTTGCTTACATGTAAGCGTTCACACACGAAGTTGAATACCACGAACTATTGCCGGCAAAGAGTTCAAAGAAAAAGCCAATGTTTACTTAGACATTTCGACCCCTGTTAACTAGGGTTGTAGCCGTACCACAACACAAGCAACCAATCAAATGAGTTATTGAATTAACTAAGCGTGTGAATTTGGCGCTAATGGTACGGAGTTCTTCTTGTCTCTTGTTGAAGATTCTAGCGAGTAATTCATGGCGAATAATAATATCGTTTAGCTTCAAGTATTTGGCTTTCGCTACGTCTTCAGCCATTTTTTTCAACTTGGCGCGCGATTGTATTCCCGACAATGATAGGAGTGACGACAGCAATGTGACAGCTCAGCTTGGTAACTTATCGCGTGCGTGAACGCTTCTACTCTACCATTAATTCTATGTCAACAGTAAACGTCAAGATTCTAGATCGAAAAGTCCCAGTGTGAACGCAGCCATTTATAACGGCATAGACCACAAAAATTAGAACTAATTTGTAGTAATTTGTTTTCTTGATTTGAAGTATATAACTACAGAATACCCCGCAAGCTCTTGAGAACGACGCAAAATAGAGAATAGTGATGAGAGTTACTAGAAACTTGCTCGACGTTTTGTGTACGAAATTGTGTCACGCAACTCTGACCTAACGCTGTTTTCTCAGGCTAGAAAAGTTGTGGAATTCAACAAATTTGTGCCAAATTAAATGATTTTAGTTTTATACAGGTTCAGAAGTTCTATTTATAGTGAAATAAAGTGATGTATATCAACTTTAGGCACAGGTAGCCCAAGTTCAGTATCAGTGGCGTAAATACAGTAAATGTATAGGCTTTCTTGTTCTGGTGTACTTGAATAAATAAATAAAAAATCGTTTGCCTTTATTCGACTCGTACTTGTTCCTTGTGTTGTTCTTTACCTCTGTAGGAATTTCTAGGCCATTCCGCTTGAAATTGAGAGAGTTACGGCGGTTTTAACAAAACATTCCTAACCAGTAAGAAAATATAGAAGGTAGGTCACTCGTGGCCGTCAGCGAACTCACATGGTCCCACTCAAATGCTCGTAAATCTCTCGAAACTAGACATAACGCCAAATTTCTTTCGGTAAACTGTAGTCCAATACAAGTCCGATAAATCACACTGCCAGTCCCTTCTCTTACTCATCGCTATCTGCATCCAAGAGCAAGGTTTTTGTGACTTTTATCGGCAACATGAACCTCTGTACCTTCAAGTCTGACACGGATTTTGAACGGCCGTACAAAAAATGCACACACCGGGGAGGGACAGAGGTACAATACAATACAATAGTTTATTTCAACACGTGTCGTCCAGGAGCGTGAAGCTCGTTCAAAATACGAACGTGCAGTATATAATAATCTAATCAAGTTGACACTTGAATAAAATTTCGTTCTATCATAGATTACAGTATTTCTTCTGTCAAATTAATGCTTCTGATTTCAAGGAAAAGGCCTTTGGAGCAAATTCCAAATGGGGTATTGAAAATCAACACGAATTCGAAGAAAAGATTTTGTTATAATCTCTGACAAGATATGGTTGCAATCCTCACGGGAGGGTACGGAAATTGTATTCAAGTGTCAAATGTACCTCTGTCCCTCCCCGGTGTGTGCATTTTTTGTACGGCCGTTCAAAATCCGTGTCAGACTTGAAGGTACAGAGGTTCATGTTGCCGATAAAAGTCACAAAAACCTTGCTCTTGGATGCAGATAGCGATGAGTAAGAGAAGGGAATGGCAGTGTGATTTATCGGACTTGTATTGGACTACAGTTTACCGAAAGAAATTTGGCGTTATGTCTAGTTTCGAGAGATTTACGAGCATTTGAGTGGGACCATGTGAGTTCGCTGACGGCCACGAGTGACCTACCTTCTATATTTTCTTACTGGTAGGGAATTTTTTGTTAAAAACCGCCGTAACTCTCTCAATTTCAAGCGGAATGGCCTAGAAATTCCTACAGAGGTAAAGGACAACACAAGGAACAAGTACGAGTCGAATAAAGGCAAACGATTTTTTATTTATTTATTCAAGTACACCAGAACAAGAAAGCCTATACATTTACTGTATTTACGCCACTGATACTGAGCTTGGGCTACCTGTGCTTTAGGTTGAATTTATGTTTAGAAATTCTGTCGGCCATGCATGAGTGGTGATGGACATATTGGTGTCACTCACCACCAAAATGGCGCCAAATATTTGGAAACTTCGTTAGCCAGTAACGCGGTAAAAAAATGCTCTAGTGCTCCAAATGTCGACCCAGAGGTGTTATTTTGATAGCTCTACGAGCTCATAAGCATTATATTTTACTGGTAAAGGAAATTATATTTCGAGATTTCATAACAGCCAATGCACGTGGTTGATATCGAAGATGCTGTTGTGTGTCAATTTAATATAATGGACACTATTTTGTGTTTTCAAAGGCGACAACGAATCCGGCGACAAAATAATAATGGTACAAGCTAAGGTTTTGCTCGTATCAGTTCTCCGATTCTTCCCTGTAATTCATTCTGTTTCAAAATAATTATGTACAGAGTCTACTTCATTTATGACAAGCCGTCGCAGCCGTACTACAAACGTAGATCGAACTCAGCTCTCGCTCAGTTTATACATACAAAATATGTAATTCTATAAATTCTATGCAATGCAAAAGTGCAAATATTAAAAGTACATTCATTCACTCGTTACTTTGCATCAATCAGATGAAAGTGTAGAATCTACAAATGTCTTTCATTGATACATCAACATTCAACCAGCATCAGTAGTGTTCGACTTTTTTAAATTTTCCGAACCAAAGGAAGGTTTCCGATTCTCTACCGATAAAATAGGGCGGACTTCAGGTTATCATCGGAACGGATTTATTTCCGATTGATCGGAATCCAATTCTTTCGGTACCGATTCCGATTCTATCAATTCCGATACAATCGGGTGGAATTCGGAACGGATTTATTTCCGATTGATCGGAATCGGAAGAACCCGATTCCGATATTTGGACGCGTTCCCTAACTAACGTTCACATTAATGACCTTGTCAACCATTTGGTCTTCAGCATCAATCCTAAACAGCAGGTCATTTCTCTGTGTAATTTCAGACCTGAGCTGGTCAGATTCCATCGTTAGTGTATGCAGCTTTTTCTGTTCAAATAGTAATTATAGAGTAAACATTAAAACAATTTCTCCAGATGTACCATGTACATAAGTGAAAAGAACTGGGGCAACAAATGCAGCAGTCCCAGGGGAATAAAGAGCTGGTATTTTGTAGGGTACAAGCATGTTCCGCCTTGAATTACAGTATCCCAGGGAGCGATTCAAAGGTATTTTAGGGTGATTTTTAGAAGATGAGGTATTTTTTAGGGTGGGAAATATTTCATGGTTTGGTAGTTTTTAGGGTATTTTTCAAGGTTTTCCGAAGGTCACCCCTACCATTTTTACTTTGAAGAAGCGGTACTGTATGTGTGTACGAAGGGCTAAGGCTCAAAACATCAGTAAAGTTTTAAAACAATCTCTCCAGATACATGTACATTATAAATAAGTGAAAATAACTGGGACAATAAATGAAGCATGTACTCCAACGAAGGGCTAAGGCTCGAAACGTCAGTAAAGTTAGTACTCTTTTTCATGGTGTTATATTAGCTTTCCAGTAACCTTTGAATCTATCATTATACACTGACGCAGCCCACACTAGTGTACTTGCTAGTTCCATGTACAATGTACAATAATTGAAGGGCTCGCTGCAAGAACAATGCAAGTGATCTCTGATCAAAATCTAAATTCTCCTTGAGATTCTTTGAATTTCCAAGGAGATTTTGGGTGTTGATTGCAAGTCACTTACACCATTCTTGCAAGGACCCCTTCAATTGTGAAAAATCTACTGTAGCAGAATGGCTTTGACAATGCCATGACAGTAAGTCATGTTTTCCATGCACATTTGGAGGATTTAAATCAAGTCTGTGCTCTGGAAGTAATGTCTGTGTACCATGTCATACAAAATCAGGGTCGTGGAAATGGTAAAGACCCATATTTAGTGAGATTCTTGGCAATTCTCAGAACCATTCCTGTTCTAAACCTGCTCAGTTCAAGCATGTACACAATGTACTGTACCTTGTAAGTGTTCAGAACCATTCCTGCTCTAAACCTGCTCTGTTCAAGCATGTACACAATGTACTGTACCTTGTAAGTGTTCAGAACCATTCCTGCTCTAAACCTGCTCAGTGTTCAAGCATGTACACAATGTACTGTACCTTGTAAGTGTTCAGAACCATTCCTGCTCTAAACCTGCTCTGTTCAAGCATGTACACAATGTACTGTACCTTGTAAGTGTTCAGAACCATTCCTGCTCTAAACCTGCTCAGTGTTCAAGCATGTACACAATGTACTGTACCTTGTAAGTGTTCAGAACCATTCCTGCTCTAAACCTGCTCTGTTTAAGCATGTACACAATGTACTGTACCTTGTAAGTGTTCAGAACCATTCCTGCTCTAAACCTGCTCAGTGTTCAAGCATGTACACAATGTACTGTACCTTGTAAGTGTTCAGAACCATTCCTGCTCTAAACCTGCTCTGTTCAAGCATGTACACAATGTACTGTACCTTGTAAGTGTTCAGAACCATTCCTGCTCTAAACCTGCTCAGTGTTCAAGCATGTACACAATGTACTGTACCTTGTAAGTGTTCAGAACCATTCCTGCTCTAAACCTGCTCTGTTCAAGCATGTACACAATGTACTGTACCTTGTAAGTGTTCAGAACCATTCCTGCTCTAAACCTGCTCAGTGTTCAAGCATGTACACAATGTACTGTACCTTGTAAGTGTTCAGAACCATTCCTGCTCTAAACCTGCTCTGTTCAAGCATGTACACAATGTACTGTACCTTGTACCTTGTAAGTGTTCAGAACCATTCCTGCTCTAAACCTGCTCTGTTCAAGCATGTACACAATGTACTGTACTGTACCCATTGTAAGTGTTCAGAACACATTCCTGCTCTAAACCCATGCCTGCTCTAGTGTTCAAGCATGTACACAATGTACTGTACCTTGTAAGTGTTCAGAACCATTCCTGCTCTAAACCTGCTCAGTGTTCAAGCATGTACACAATGTACTGTACCTTGTAAGTGTTCAGAACCATTCCTGCTCTAAACCTGCTCTGTTTAAGCATGTACACAATGTACTGTACCTTGTAAGTGTTCAGAACCATTCCTGCTCTAAACCTGCTCTGTTCAAGCATGTACACAATGTACTGTACCTTGTAAGTGTTCAGAACCATTCCTGCTCTAAACCTGCTCTGTTCAAGCATGTACACAATGTACTGTACCTTGTAAGTGTTCAGAACCATTCCTGCTCTAAACCTGCTCTGTATGTACACAATGTACTGTACCTTGTAAGTGTTCAGAAACGCATTCATTCCTGCTCTAAACCTGCTCTGTATGTACACAATGTACTGTACCTTGTAAGTGTTCAGAACCATTCCTGCTCTAAACCTGCTCTGTATGTACACAATGTACTGTACCTTGTAAGTGTTCAGAACCATTCCTGCTCTAAACCTGCTCTGTATGTACACAATGTACTGTACCTTGTAAGTGTTCAGAACCATTCCTGCTCTAAACCTGCTCTGTTCAAGCATGTACACAATGTACTGTACCTTGTAAGTGTTCAGAACCATTCCTGCTCTAAACCTGCTCTGTATGTACACAATGTACTGTACCTTGTAAGTGTTCAGAACCATTCCTGCTCTAAACTGCTCTGCTCTGTACTATGTACACAATGTACTGTACCTTGTAAGTGTTCAGAACCATTCCTGCTCTAAACCTAAACCAATGCTCTGTATGTACACAATGTACTGTACCTTGTAAGTGTTCAGAACCATTCCTGCTCTAAACCTGCTCTGTACCTGTATGTATGTACACAATGTACTGTACCTTGTAAGTGTTCAGAACCATTCCTGCTCTAAACCTGCTCTGTATGTACACAATGTACTGTACCTTGTAAGTGTTCAGAATTTGTTGAACGTTGGTAGTCATCAGTTTTAGTCTCAAAAGGTCTTGATTTTTCTCATCAATCTTCTCTAAGTATTGTTGGTTCTCTATTTTCAGCTGGTTGAAATCCACTTCATGCAGAACTTCTCCCATCTCTTCTTTCTGTTTCAGTTGCATGTGTAGCTTTCGTTTTTGTACTTTTAATGTAGAATTCTTGAGGCGGAGTTTCTCAATTAATGTGTCCTGAACATGTAAAAACAATGTTTTACATTGGTACAAAACTACAACACTAATATTACTATATATATTTTTACTTGTGCCCAGGCCGAAGGCCGGCGCACGTGTCTAGGTTTCGAGACTGTATTTTTTTTTTGTTCGTAGGCGTCGAGCTATGGCCGGAAGGAGACATCAAGTCTGGCCACAAGAAAGATTACAAAGCACAAACCAATCAGGGGAAGCACCGGAGGTCAAGGGGCAAAAATCTAAGTCTTTTCTCGTCTAAATTTAGATTTAGATCAATGAGCATACACTCGGGCTTATGACAAGGACAATGTCAGTTGCGTGAGGAGAGACCTGACAATGACTGACAGTTGCGTGATGAGGGAGACTATGTATATACATGTATGTGTCGAGTTCATTTGATTTGCCTTTGACTTTGAGTTCATTTGATTACCTTTTGACTTTGAGTTCAATTGATTTGATTTTGATGAGTTCGTGTAAAGGCCCCCTCTCTAGCTTCAGATCCCGAAACGTCGAGTTTGGAATCGAGTTCGAGTTCGGGTTCGAGTTACGGTTCGAACGTCGAATAAAACAAGGACATCTTCTTCAATACAATATCATTTCTCTGACGTCATGACAATCAGTGACAGTTGAGTGACGAGGGAGACTATGTGTCGGGTGAGTACGTACATGATACGTCTTGAGGTTGCATAGGTCAGATGGTTCTGATAACGCCCTCACGTTTGTTTTTGTTAAATATATTTTAAGCGAGCTTCTAGTCCTTCTACCACTTCTAGTCATTGAACGATGAACTAGAATCCTGACCTTTAATAGCTTGAAGATCTACAGCTGCTTTCAAAACTAAGATTCAAATCTACTTGAGTCCTGTGTGTCGTTTGTTTTTTTCTTATCTGCTGAGTAATCTTGAAACTCGATACGATTAAATACGTCGCATACTTTCGTCATTCTTTAACCGAACAAAAACTACGACTACTACCGAAAAACGCATTTTATAACTCGGGCTTCCTTCGGAAGGGCCCGAGTAAACAGACGATTCGTAGATCTCTATCTTTGCTCACCAACACACACCATTGGTAGAACATGCCAAAGCCACAGCTATCTCAAAATTGACAGACAAAGAGAAGAGACAATAGAGTCATTCTTCCATGACAATCTCCGATACTTGACCCTGTTTGGCCCATAGTGCGTCTTTCATTATTAACTCCATCTCAGAATGCAATCGCACCAGGGCAGGAGTGAACACTCAATGAGCATCTTGTTTATATGATTGTATACACTCATAGAAAGGGTTGGTTTAAATACTCACACGTGATCTGAGTTTATCTTCAAAGTATCTTGTAACCCTCTCAGCAATGACTTTGTTTATTCTCTGAAAGCATTAACAATATATTAATACAGTATTAATAATATATTAATAACATATTAATAACATTAATAAGATGTCTTATGGAATTCTTTAGTTTTCAATAATAATATTATTCTTAAACAAATTTATGCACTTCAAATATTTCTTCGAAGTAAATGTCTTTTAATGATTCCTCGCAAGTTTTGAGGTATAATCTTTTGGGTTTTCTAGCTATTAAACCATACTTGATTGACAGCTCCTTTCATGATGTCCCTTTCAAACTCATATGATGACTTCTTCATTTCTGCATTCCTTATTTCGGCTTCTTCCATAATTGCCTATACAAGTATAATACATAATTGTAAGCATCAGATTACATGACTGTATAATAATAATAATACAAATAATAATAAAAATAGCACTTATTTAAACACGATAGAATTACAGCATAGCTGGTGTGGTCATGTACATTTTTGTTTTTGTTTTTGTTTTTTTGTGGTCATGTACATGATCTAAAGTAGTTCCATAAAGGAATAATACATGACATTCAAGGTGTCTGCAGCACTTACTTTATAATTATCCAATATCTTTTCAGACTCATCTCCTAACTTCTGAATATCTTCCCTCAGCTCTTCGAGCTCTCTTTGCGCAATGTCACATTTCTGTTCTGCAGTTAACTTCAGATGTCTGAAAATAAACAAAATTCTTGTGGTTTCTATAACAGCAATAATTGCAGTTACATGTACATGTATCAATGGGAATAAAGGTATGACACACAGTGACACGTTGCTGGTAATACAGTTGTGGGAAACCTATGGGAGGGGGACATTGGGGGGTTCTGAACACCGCAACACCGCAAAAAAAATCCAAAAACACAGCATCACCGAAAAAGCCCCGAAAACTGACCAAAACGAAAAAAAGGGTTTGACACCGCAACTTCACAAGTAATATATCGCTTCACCAAACACTGTAGGTTTAGAAACACAAACACCGCATCCCGCAGGATTTACGATCACCGCAATGTTAATTTTTTTTCACCGCAACACCGCAATAAAAATTGCCCAGCACCGCAACACCCAATGCCCCTCTCCTATGGTACCGTGACACTCAAATAGCTTCCATTCTGAACCAATCAAAAAGCGTGCAGATGCATCTCATCCAATCAAACTCTTTCAATACGGCACGGTAATGTAACTTTCCCAATCATACGAACACGACTCTAAATGATTCTACTAGTACTTCTGCAATATTGCACACAATAAATATTGCAGAGGTGGACCCAATGGTGCAATATGTTGCACCATGTGTCAGCATCTTAAGTTTTGCACACTGGCATGGAAATATTGAAAAGGAGAGAATAGAAATTAGAAGAGAATGGATGGAAGGGAAAGGGAGGAAAGTATTTCAATATACCTGTCCAATGATGGCCCTCTGGATCTCGATCGTTTCTTTAGTCCGCGATGAGATGTTTCTATGGTTTGTTGGACTGTTGGGGCTGAGAAAAATAAAATATTATTATTATATTATTATTTATATTAAGGACTTAAGCTTCTTATATACTTTGATCAGTGATTAAAAAAAACACTGATCTTCTCTTCAAATGTTTCTGTCATCATGAACTAGTTAGATGAGTTGTTTACTATTATCACCTGATGACTGGATTCCTATGTCCTTGGGATCAACTCTCTTCAGAAATTTTTCAAACATCGAAGTCTCATTTCGTAGCACTTCGTTGGCATGTCTACAAGAAAATGAGAAAAACCTCAAACATCGTCAACAAAACAGCAGAATTGTAACTATATTTCAACGATTTACAAGAAAACAAAGTCGTCGAAGGGTGAACCGGTTCTTACATCGTCTCTTGGACTAGATTATACAGGTCCTCATCAGTTAATTCCGTCAAGGGATCTTCTTCTTGGTCGAGAGAACTACTCACTTCTACATCAGAAGCAGCCATCTTTGATTTTCCTGTATCGATGTATGCTGCGTTACTATGGTAACTGTATGAAAACGAGGCTCTAAATTCGAACACGCTTCGCGGCACATGAAAGCGAGGCTCTACGTCGAAGAACGTTGTTTGACAGCCATCTTTGATTCTTTACGAATTGGTAATTTTTAATCTTGCTGCATCTTGTTCATCCTTGGTGCAGCCATGAAGCTAGTCAGGTAAGCTTTGAGGCCATTGCCTCGTTAGTTAAGAAAGTCTTTTATTTTGTCGATTGGTTGGTAGAGTACTGCATTTTCTAGTCCTAACGTTGAGTGACACAAGAACTTTGGTTCTTTCCACCGGTACAGGTTTTTGATGAAACTCAGCCACGAGACGGTGACGATTGAGTTGAAAAATGGAACAGTAGTACATGGAACCATTACTGGTAGGTACAAATAGACACAGAGTCAAAATCTTCTCTCTTCATTTTATTATGCAGCTATTTGTATGTACAGGAAATCATATCAAATTTGGCTGATGATTTTGATCAGTTGATGTATGAAATTATTTATTAATCTAGTATACTGAAGGGTTTACTACTGTGCGTTACTCTAGTTTATTGACATGTCAGACTACAAATCGAAAACCAGCAACCAAGATTAGCAAGAAGGACCCAAAAAATTACAAATTACAAACTAATAGACCTTTTTACCGATACGGCGGCCATCTTGAATTATGGAGAAATTATGGGATGCCCAGGGTGCAAGCTAGTAACCATTTGGCCCAATCTCGTCCCCAGAGCCTGCGTTACTTTCGACCAGCGGCGAAGAACGTAGGCTCTGGCATAATCCATTTTTGAGACAATTTGATTGGCTCTTCCATTTTAGAAACTACGCACGCGCAAGATTCCGGAAATGAAATATATCCAATGAAAATTGAGTTGTCAAAACAACCCGGTGTCCCAACTTCCGTTCAAAACAAAAATTAACATTTTTCAACGGTTTCATTGACATGTTATTTTCAACATGTCGCCTCGATCTGCAATATTAAAATATCTAAGCACAGAGAAAAATCCAGTTTATCTAAGCTTATATGTATCTCGAAGTGTCTTGAAAAGTTTTCAAACGAAGCCGTTCAAAATTTACACGAAGCTAGAGTGATGGTTATTCAAAGAACATATGTCGATCGTAAATCTAATCAGTTCTTTAGGCTAGCAACTGAAAGGCGGTGCCAATCGAGGTGCTTACGGAAGGCGAAAGATTCAAAAGAAATACATTTGAAGGAGAGACAACAATAACTAGAGAAGATGAAGATGATAGATTCAAATAATTAACTGATATGTAAAGTAGACACGAGTAAATATAAACCCGTAGGAAGAACTGTTCGCGTATCCTTCTGCTGTAAAACCACTGCTTTTAATAAAGACTGCTTTTAATAAAGACTTCAGATACTGCGCTTCTTTCACTGTTGTATCTTCTTTACCAAGTGCTTTTAAAGCGTACTCTATTCCCTAATGAAACCTTTCGAAGGATTCCACTGAAACTGAATCGACAATTTGAATCGACAACAACTGCCCAGCTAACTTGCGCATGCGCTCTAAAACCGGAAGAACAAGAAATCCTGTTCCCAAAAAATGGATTATGCCAGAGCCTACGTTCTCGCCGCTGGCCGAAAGTAACGCAGGCTCTGGGGACGAGATTGCCATTTGGCCATGAAAAACTACGAAAACCTAATTTAAAGCAATGGATTTGTACAAAATTATACAACAATACACAACACATGTAGATAGTAAGTCATACAACACTGGCTAGAGTGAATAGAAAAATAATATATTGACTCGACTCCACTCTCTACAGTTTTTGGGTCATTTGCACCCTGGGCATCCCATAATGTTTTAGCCAAAACAATAGAATCCAAAATGGCCGCCGTATCGGTAAAAAGGTCTATTAAGTCTTATACATGTACTCTATTGTTTTCGATTCGTTGTCTGATTGATCAACTTCAAGTACTTGGAGTTGGCTTAGATGCACATTTTAATACATGTAATGCTCTCTCTATATACAGCTATTTCAAAAATGGTTGGTGAAGGTTTTGTTGCATCTTGCATACCAAGCCTGAAATGTATTGTGGATCGTATGTAAATAATGTCAGCATGCACCTACAGAAGAAAATATGCCGGCTCCATATTGCAAAGACAAAGTTTGGGAAAATTCCCAGAGTCCACATTGTTGTGACCTTTTGCTGATTCCATTCACATCGCCCATAGTGCATTTCGAGCTTGGTATGCAAGATGCAACAAAACCTTCATCAACCGTTTTTGAAATAGCTGTACAATGTATATACACCTATTCCAAATATCGTTGTCCGGTCTGAAAGCAACAAGCAAGAAGCTGACGAACGCAAAGGACTTTGGGAATCTCCTAATTTATTTATTTATCCGTGGTACTTGAGAAGTTATCTCTACGAGCGTGGAATAGCAATCATTTGGAACTATTCGGCCATTTGAAAATGCATGTTGTTAAAATGTCTACGGATGAATAAATGAATAAGGAGAAAGTCCCAATGCCCTTTGTGGTTGCCAGCTTGTTGCTTTCGGCGCGGACAACGATTTTTGGAATAGGTGTATATTGATGTTACTATAAAATATAACAGAGGTTTTCTCTACTTTTTTGGTTCTACTAAATGTGACACACTGAACGTTACATTTACATTTAAGTGTGAAAACGCTAACCCTGTCTGTGATCCTCTATTTCAGGCGTCGACATGAGTATGAACACACACTTAAAAGCAGTTAAAATGACTGTCAAAAACAGAGAACCAATGCAGCTAGAGTCACTGAGTATAAGAGGCAACAATATTCGATACTTTATACTCCCAGAAAGTCTACCACTAGATACGCTTCTAGTCGACGATGCCCCCAAGGCAAAGCCAAAGAAGAAGGAAACAGGTAGAGTGAACAGGGCAGCTAAAGTAGCATAATGTACTACATTGTATGCATGTAGTAAACAAGTGTGTAGAACAGAACTTGAACACCATGTCAACAAGCACTCTCATGGGCAACAGGTCACTTAGAGTCAGTATTTTGGGTATTGTATTTTCGGTATGGCTTATAAGCTCTCTGAAGCTCTGTTATTGTCTGTATTTGTTTCTGATGACCTTTAGATATCCGAACCCTCAACAGTAATCTGAACCCGACATCTGTTTTCGGGTTACTGTTGGGGGTTCTGATATCTAAAGGTCATCAGAAACAAATACAGACAATAACAGAGCTTGGGAGAGCTTATAAGCCATACGGAAAATACAAATATTACCCAAAATACTGACTGTACTTGAGCTGTTGCTTGTGTTTACAGTGCGACAACTTCAACCGGGGCCACTTAGATAACGGCAATTCTTTCTCCTGATTGGCTGAAGTACTCAAATTTTGAAAATGGCATTGTTTTCGTCTGAATCGTGATTGGTTCTCATTGTCCAAGTGGCCCCGGTCACAGTAGTCGCACTGTAACTGGAGTTCAACTTCCATTGTACGTTCGATTGTTACATACTAATGCAGTCTCTACTAGTTAACTGATAGTTAAACCATGTCAAGATGCTTGTTGGTTTCTTTGGACAACCTTGACACTCAATACAGAGTATTCAGTTATACAGTTCCGCAATATTACTGTGCTACCACTCAAGATAACAACATTGACCAGTAAACTTGCATTAGACTTCCGTCAAACATTTATTGTAAACGACAAGTTGCAGCTTTCGTCTCGAATGAGGGTTTATCGTGTAATTTCAAAACTCATCGGACAAAAAAATGATTATCATAGCTGGAAAGAGCTCGATGAAATTAGTAAAAAGGTGAACTTTGGAAAAGATCGCTCCACAAATTGCGAAGATATGAATTTTCAAAAATCGAAATTTTGTATGAAAACCTTTGGCAAGAGTTGCCTCCAAGCATAATTTCCAAAGGTTTTCATATAAAATTTCAATTTTTGAAAAATCATATCTTCGCAATTTGTGGAGCGATCTTTTCGAAACTTCACATTTTTACTAATTTTAACAAGCTCTTTCCAGCTATGATAATCATTTTTTGTCCGATGAGTTTTGAAATTACCTGATAAACCCTCATTGTGTGCACAACAATTGAATTGTGGTAATCATTGTGACCCAAATCTGTTGAAACACCATTTTGTACATGCAAAACTTCAGATACGTTCTGAAGATACAGTTTCAAGCATGCGCTGGCTCCACAATTCGTCATTCTATTGACAATGGCTGATAGCCAATCAGATTGTAAGGCTCTGTTATTGTATGATATTCTATTGTAAGTTGTGATCTGTTCTGTTCATGCATTCACACAAGAACTTAAATTGAGATTGTGTTGTATTTTTTGTATTAGTTGCTTTGGGTCGTGGCCGTGCAAGAGGCAGAGGACGAGCAAGAGGTCGGCCATTAGGTCGTGGTGGCCCCCCTGAGCGCGGTGGAAGAAGATGATAAAGAGAAAGCTGACAATGTGATTTTCTACATAATAAAAATACTACCAGTTGACAAGGTCAGAGGAAATCTCAACTTGAGATGAATAATACTCTGAAAATCCTCAGTGACCTATCTACTGTACCTTCTTAGCTAGAGAACACAAGAGAGTCAAGAATACTGTCAGTGACTTTGTAGGTAGATATGTTAACCAAACAGCTTTACAAGAACGTCTTTGCTTTGTAAATACGGTATTATAAATATACATTTTGAAATAAAATTGTGGTATTTAAATAGTTACTGGAACATGCTGCAGTTGTGATGACTTTAAGGTATCAGGGTACCCCAAAAACCTATCAAAAGACCGGTTTTGATTTTTTTTGACAATCAAATCTAATTGAATATTATCTATCATTTCCAACAATCAGAATCTAAAAATATTTTTTCCCTAAAAAGTTAGAATCAAAAAACGAATTTTGGATTTCATTTGATGCAAAAAGATGTTGACAACACTCACGCAACAGACTTTCCAAAGATTAAGATGCGAAGAAAGTATCCAAAAATCGTAACTGCTCACTCAAAATATCCTTGAATAACGATGCCAAACCACTCACGGTAAAAATGCTCGTATTTCCCGCCAGCAGTAACTTTGTTTTCCTGCCACGTTGTGTTAGGTACTGTAAGGCGATTTTGTTTTGAATGCCATTCATATGTCATCAGGTATTGGATCACATATTTGTGGTGGATTATAGTCGCTTGTGCAAACAAAGCCGCCACTTGACTTGAAAAACAGTTTGGGCTTTTTCTCATAGAGCAAATTAACGAAAATACGGGTGTTATTTTGAGCTCCTAAACAAACGGGTTTTATTCGATTCAGCTGAGATTTTTAGGACTTCATCTCTGATTATCATTCTTCAAAACCGTGTCTCCGATTTTTGATATTTTAGTGATTTCATGAGTTATTAAGTAGTCATCCATGCAAGAACTAGGCAAGCTTTCATTGTTCTACGGCAATAGCTCTGTCCCACATAGAATATTTCTAATTTTAAGGATACAGAAAGAGAGGATGACACATAATAATATTTCAATGTAAAAATAAAGGAAATCAATTATTTCGGGTAATTTATTGGAAATGTTTGATATCTATCCAATCAGAACAGCCCAAGACAATAGCTAAGAATATTGCTTATTTTACAAGGTTTCCCACATACAATTTGTTTTAAAATTGGCATGTGATGCCAATGGATAACAGACAAACTAAACATCTAAACAAATCGGAGTATGTATATCTTATACCTAACCTTTTTGCCAATTTTCATGTTTAAGCCAATGGGATCACTAGTTTTAACAATAGAAAATTTAAGCATTCCATCGTGCATTGCCGTTCAGTTGCCTAGTTCTTACGTGGACCATTACTTAACTGATTAGTAAAAAACAATGTATTTTTAGCGTACCGAAAGTTTCGCGACAGATAAAAAAGCAACGGGGAAACGTATCGATAAACGGAGAAACGGTTTTGATAATTGATATCTCTAGAGTGCATAAAGATAATGATCTTGAATTTCCGATAAAATGCGGTTGTCTGGGACCTCGCCGTACAACGCTATATGAAAATTCGTTGATCTCGACTTATATTTAAAACGCGTATGTACTTTTTGTTAATAGACCATTAGTTGGAATCTCCATTTATTTAGCTTTCAGAAAATGTATACTTTATTGGGGTTTTAATGGACGGATTCTGTGTTAAAGCGACTTGAATGCATACCGGTCGGTAGGGGTACCCTGATACCTTAAAGGGGCAGTGTCACGGTCACGCATGCGCATAAAAATCATAACAAATGACCATAACAATAACAAACGGTCCAGGGGTATGGAACCTAATTAAATGATAGCTTCGGACAAAAACGCCGGTAAACACCTGTTCATGCTTTGTTTCCTTGTCAAATCCTGACCCTAGCGACAATGGAAATCGACTCTTCTATCTCCGATCAAGATTCCTTCGCAATCGAGGTGGTAAGTGGCAGTTATTTTAGCATCATCTCGTGATTTTCTGATCGTGTTTTGATTCTGATTACGCTCTTTTTCGAAGTTAAAATTCGGCATCGTTCGTTTATTCAGCCTGCTTTCCAACCTTGCAATTGCAAAACCTCTTGCTCAACAAAAACGACTGAGAGAAGACGTGGCTGTCCATGTAAAACAGAGAGCAGAATGTGTTCGGTCCATTGTACGTGCGGGACTCGCAAAAGTAGTTGTAAAAACAAGGTAGGTTAGATCTGACATTCGGTATCAAGGCATTGTAGAAATATATCACGTCAACTATCCTCAATTATAATCGGCTATGATTCTAGCCTGTTATTCCTTGGCCGAGAGCAGTTACAGAAGAGGTCAGAGTCACCGAAGATGAGGAACGAGAAAAGGAAAATCGCGACGTGAAGGTAAGCTACGACAACCACTTTGAAGACAACTGATATTATTTTTACAACAGATAACTTCCTATCCACACTAGTAGTATATAGTAGAATATTTTCAATGCTAAAATAAACAAAGTATTTAATATAAACTAATTATATTAATTGTCCAATCGTTTCCCCTTCGCATAACGTTACACTGGTACGTTGACAAAGCATGGCCATTTTATTTCAAACTACAGGATTTTCTAGAAACGTTAGACGAAACAATGATGAGAAAGATTGCTGTAAAAGCACTACAACGAGGTGTAGGAAGTATGGACTACATCCAGTCGCTGCTTTTGGAAGATGATGATGAAATAATAATAATAATAAATAAACAACGCTCACAATCCTTTGACCCCTACCCCTACTCCACAGCCATCCCCTTCACCCACAAGTCAGTCACCAGAGTGGTGCAAATGTACCAAATGTCGCACAATGCCACAAGAAATAGAAAACAAATGTTGTGGCCAAAAAAGTTGTGTTGCTCTAACATCTAGATTTTCTAAGTTAGTGTTAGACGCTGAAGTGCTGGAGCTTTGCATCAAGAACAGAGCTGACATCAGAAACGATAGGGAAGACAACAGTACAAGAGCTTTCCGGAAGGCTGCCTACAGGCAGTATATCTTAGATAGATATAACTATCTGGGAAAAGGAAATAGGAGAGTTGCACCATCTTGTGTAGTCTGGGCAATCCGGTCTAAGTATCCATCTGTAACAGGTGTATATATGGGATTTAGGGCACGCTGATCAATATATACATGTACAGTGTACACTTGAAATGTTGATGAGTCATGATGCTATTGTTTTGTTATGTACAGTGTCATGGACATTACAATAAGTTACAGGTATTCACAGTGAAATATAGCACAACCTCACTGTCTTGAACTTGGTTATTATTTTGCTTAGAGTGCAAACACTAAAACCGTGAAACAGTAGAGTGATTCCAATAAACCTGGGCACTACTAATTAGCTGTCATTGTTTATTAGATGCAAAGAAACAAAAGAGTGAGTGTCTAATAGTTATGTATTGGTGTAGTTAGTAATGCCCAGGTTTATTGGAATCACTCTACAAACTATTTAGTGCTAAATAGCACCAATGAAACAATTGCACTATTTAGTGCTAATTAAAGTTAGTACTATTTCATGGTTTTAGTGTTTGCACTCTACCTACTTGGAGCTTGAGTTAGTACTGTAGCCTTTATTTAGAGGTTAACACACTTGAGCGAGTGGGTTATCACGATTTACCTGCACGAGTTCACTAACAATGAACGAGAAATTTAAATACTGCACGAGGCGTAGCCTGAGTGCAGTATGAGAGAAAGAATTACAGTCATGACACCCTGTAACCAGTGCCATGACGCCCCCAATACGGTGGGTCATGACGCTCCATATATGTTGCACTTGTTGATTTTATTCCACATGATATTTTTACTTGGAATATTGTCGGGTGTTTTGGAATAGCATAAGTAGAAGGTCTAATGAGCAAATAAACTTTGTGCCTTGTATCAGCTTCAATTCCTCAGTGTGATTTTTAACTTCCCCACTCCTTGCAAATATATTTTGGTTTTCATGATGGCATATTACTTCTTCACTCTCCTTCTCATTACTTTCTTCTTCTATAGGCATGATGGAATCCTCTAAGCCATTGTCATCTCCATCATCACTTTTAAAAAAATATATATATATATAAAAATTGGAATAAAACAATATCTAGGCACAGCAAATGTGTTATCCAGACAATGTAAGCAGCTTTTCTTCCCACAAGTACAAGTACAGTACAACTTTAGTTATAGTTTACAATTTTCATGATAGTCCTGAGCTGCACAATAATTACTGTAGATACATGTATATGAACATCCATTGGATATTATAGAGTTGTGCACTAACACATTCAGCATATATAGTACATAAAGTATTTCAAAAGTACTAAATCATGAAAATCACATAATACATGTACATGCACCTTTCTATATACTCCCACTCTGGATATGGCTGCTCTTCACTTGGCTCTGTGGATAGCTCTTCATTGACCTCAGCTTCATCAGAACTATACATTTCACACATAATGTTTTTCATTAATTAACTTTAATTAAAATTCCTTATTGCTCGAGTACATTGTACGCATTCCAAACACTAAAAACATGCAACATAAATAGTTCCCAGTGAGTGTGATCTAGCCTATTTCTGTTCTTATATCCACAGGCAGGATGGGCAACCTTTGCAAATTATATAATATAAATAAATACTATTTAGTACTGAATAGTGATATTGCTATATTTTGACCAAATATTATTCAATTTCTACTTTTTAGTGCAATGTTTTGCATGCTTTTAGGGATATAAATAGCACATAATATTTAATAATCATTTATATAGAGTGCATGATCATTCCAATAAACCTGGGCATTACAAATTACACCAATACACACTATTAGACACTCACTCTTTTGTTTTCTTTTGTTTCTTTGCATGTAATAAACAATGACAGCTAATTAGTAGTGCCCAGGTTTATTGGAATCACTCTATGTTCTAATATGCTAACCTTTGGTAATTTTCTGTAGCACTGAGAGTTTCCTCCTCGTCGAAGAAGAAAGCACTCAATGTGATTTCATTGTCAGTTGACCTGGATGATGAATTCGAATCCGTATCATAATCTCTTGATTCCATAATAATTACTGAGTCATTCTCAATACGAATACTAGAAAGAAAGATATAATTAATATTTTTTTATTTTAATAGCATAGTCTTAGACACAGCCATTGGCTTTGGGATGATAGTTACTATCAAACAATAACAGCAACAATACTTCTTAGTACCAGAGAAAACGTAGGAAAGTAAATCTAACAGAGATAAATATTCTCGAGACAGAAACAGATCATACATGTATCTCAATTAATACAGTAATATAAATAAATAAATAATAAACATTTACCAACCTAACAGTTTTATCTCCGTCTTTGATGGGCGATTCAAATACTTCACTTGCAAAAGGAATTTTGTTCTTAGAGGGTGTCGAGGTGGATGGACATTTAAAAGGTTCTATAATAGATGGAAAAAAACATTGTAGGGAAATAATCAAACACTACTAAATGATAATCACCATACATGTACCAAGTACACACCTACTGTAGCAACTTCGATTCTCCTCCTGTAGGCAATACCGAACGTTTTCGTTTAGATCCGGTTTCGATTTCATTCAGGTCAGCTCTAAGCTAAACAAACAATTTAAACAGGTAACTTTTTTAACCTTTTTCAAAACCAAAATTAAAATAAGACTCGTAAGCTTATTTCATGTCTAAATAAGCTTACATCGATCACATTATTAGCAAATAAATGTTTCTGTCCTACTTACATTCTTCTCATCTCGAGTGAGAGTAGATGCTTAGCGAAAGAATCATCGCTAAGTCTTCCATCCCCTGATTTTATTTTGGCAGCCTTCCAGGCTGAATGTGTTTGTACATTCAGGAAAATTCTGGAGCGAGATTGCTGCCATATGTCCTCCAGCGATCGTCACTGCTGTGGTAAATCTTCTTTCGTCCAGAATTGCGTCGTTTTCCCCCGTGTGTGCTTCGAGTTTGTTCCATCAGTTTCCTTTACGAAAGTAACTCTTTGAACATACTTAAAAAGTAATTGTGCTTTGTAAAATCGCTTTAAAAACGCGATCGAAAGTATAACAAAATGGCGGCTGTCAAACTTGAAAACGTGAGACTCACTTTCTCAAGTTGTTGCTAGTACCCAGGCTCTGACCGTAGCCGTGACACTGCCCCTTTAAGAAATAAATGACTGTATTGAAACTGATGACCCTCAAACTATCGCTCACACATACACACTTCTAAATTCTTTCTTCATTCTAATATTCTAAACGCCAGTTCATTTTTGATGGAGGGAGGAAAACTGGAGTAGCAGGGAAGAGAAAAACCCTTGAAGCAAGTTCCTGGCATTTGTACAGGCTTAGCCTTGATTCAGAGAACAGTCCGTGCAATTCAAAATTTAGGCTCGATTTCCAGCCGTTTTAGGGGCACGGTTACGAAATCCTGGAAATCAAGCCTATTCCAAAATGTTTCATGTCAACATTTTATCGTGTTCTTGTTGATATTTGTGAATAATTTGCACTGACTTGAGACTAACCCTGTACAAATGCATCTGGATCTGTGAATGCGAAAAGGGACTATTGAACTAGGCACTATGGTGTTGAAAGGCATACCCGTGGTACCATTCAACAACCCTTGCTTCCCATTCCCATCCTGGTTAAATTGTATGAAATAATAGCTAATCTAAATCCTCAGCCAGTAGATAAGTAATGGTTTTCCATAATAAATCCAAAATCTCCTTTGAAATTGAAAGAAACTTGAGGAGAATTTAGATTTTGATCACAAGTCACTTTAAAATCAGTTCTTGCAGGGAGCCCTTCAACTAAATTTTTTTTAAATTTTTAGACTGGCATTCAAAAAGAGAATGTAAAAATTAAAATACTTGTTTTGCACTCAGGTGAAAAGACCCATATAAACATGTCTCTTGCTATTTTTTGAGCTTCATTTGTGATTCTTTGCTATATGGCATGGTCACGCAATAGCATCTTGTCACGGGTCACGCAATAACATTGTCAGTAGGAGAGAGCATGAGCCCTAATAACATTGTTCGACAAATAGTTAGACCAAACTAGTCGCCATGGAGGAAGACGTGTCGCACGTGTACCCGGTACGTTTGACATTTTAAAAGCTAGTATTACTATTCCTTACTTCCTACTGCTCAAGGTATTTCGTTATGGGTTAAACTACTAGACTTATTCAACTGGTACATACTGTAAACTCCATCCATGTAGATCGTAGTCGTGCCCGGGGATTCCATTCTAACTTCTCCAAATGTATTCAGACATTGATATAATAATATCGATACAAATGCTTTATTCACCAGTCCTAAGATACTGGAAAAAACTCCGATGCTGTAGTAATGCCCAATGCTATTCCAATGCTTTGTATACAGTATATTTATTTTAGTGTTTCTGTTATGTCACGCTTCGATTCGTCGTTCCGTTCTGGTGGACGACGTCTGTTCATGTGCTGTTTAGTTTCGTTTGTGGAAACTTCGTGGTTCCACCAGCAGTAAGCAGTTGGAGGGTGTTGATTTTGGTGAGCGGAGAAGAAAGGCTGAGAAACAGAAATGCTGTGGCTTGCGTAGTTCACGTAGTTACGAGTATATCAGTTCGTCCCTGGGTCACTAAACTCACGGGTCACACAATCCCTTTGAATGTGTCACGCCAGTTACAGCAACATATCGAACAAGTTATGAAACGATACGAAATCGTAAGCACATTGCTCAAGCTTGATCATGATTTTCACTAGATGTTGGAACGTACGGCTAACTAATCTTTAGTATTATTAATTTTATTATATATCTATATTATTAGATATCCCCTGTAATCTTTTTATTTTATTCCCCTGTGTCTTGCAGTGATGGGTATCCATCCCCCTTTGCAGGACCCCCCCCCCCCCCCTAATGTAGATGTAAACGGAAAAATGGAAAAAATGTAATCCTTGTGTTTTGTCACGTTTCTGTAAGCCTCGGCATTTTCACAGTGATAATAATAATAATAACAATAATAACTAGGCTACCTAACAGCAGTGAATGCTGACGGTGAATGCAATGTTAGTAGTTGTGGATAAGAGTTGGTGCCGGAGAGCTTAGCTGACTACTGTACCCGGTGTACGCAATCGATGACAATCGATGATCGGAAAACCAATCGAACAATCGATCATAATCGATATAATTAATCGATTGATATCGATTGGTTTTGGCCAATCGATCACCAATCGATAGTCACACAAGAAAAAATGACAATCGATGAAAATCGATCATCGATCGATTGTTATCAGGTTCAGTACAAGAAAAAGAAGGCCTCTATTGTACTATTCGTGAGGAGAAAAACTAGTGATATTAAACTGCTACGTTTCGAAGATCATCATCATCATAATGAGTAACAGAGATTAGTTACGTACGAAATTTACATAATTTGAACATAAGAATAGTGTTCAATGTTCCATCCGTGCTAAAGTATTTGTTTAAATAACACTGAACTCTTTTATAACTATTGAACATTGAACACTATCTGTTACTCATTATTCATCTCACTTCGTAATGATGACAGGATGTCATCGAAACGTAGTAGTTTAATATCATTGTCTAGTGTTTCTCCTTAAAATATAAGACTTATATGTAATAAAAACTCCCTACTCTAGTTTCTTCAGCCTTACTTCTAACTATGGGAGGTTTTACGTGTGACGTAGTGGCCGTCAAAATCTACAAAATGTTCGAACCTAACTTTCAAAGTCTGTTAGTTTTTCTTCAAGCAACTAGATGGCATTTGTTTGTTTGTTTATAAGTAACTTATATTTGGTATATTTGACAGATATTTAGACTTCACCGATCTAAAATTGAAGTTTTGAGCAAGTAAAATGACGGTTTGACGGCCACTCGCGACAGATTTTGACGTCAGAAAAAGATTCCATAAAACCTCCCATAGAACTTAATATCAATTGATAACAAAACAAAACAAAACAATCGATGAAAATCGATGAAAATCGATCTATTTTAGGGCAATCGATAACAATCGATCAATCGTAAGGCAATCGATGACAATCGATCAAAGGTCACAGATTTTTGTTTCATCGATTGGTCATCGATTTCCAATTAATTGATATCGATTGATATCGATTGTCATCGATTAACGATTTCATCGATTGCGTACACCGGGTACTGTAGTTATGAAATGTTTTGTTTTATGCCAAGTGACAAGTATGCAAATTATTAGGCGAGTCTACCTTTCTTTGTTTTGAATAGTATTTGTCTATTTGAAAAACTGGATAGCTTATGAATAACTAATGTATTACTTATAATTGAGATTTCAATGCGAATATTCACACTTGAAACTGACACACGGTCAGCCGGCACTAATCAGCTCATTAATACGGTGATCTTCTGAACTACACAATTCCCACGAAAAGCACAAGATACGGTATCTGATGGGCTTACGAGTCAGGATATACCGGCTAAAGAAACATACACATGTACAAATTAATTAGGGACACAGATTTTGGGCACAACATTTACCGATCAGAAACGCGAAAGCTTGAATAGGAAAACAACTCGCTTCAGGCTATAGCGTATGTGGGAGTTGGCGCGAAAAGCATGATGGTTCTTGAGAATTGCATGATGGTTCTTGAGAATTGCATGATGGTTCTTGAGAATTGCATGATGGTTCTTGAGAATTGCATGCCGGGTAAAAATCGAGATTTTTTCTGCCTACGTGAATGAATTAGAATTGCTTCCTTGCTCGCTCGCTTCAGGCTTGCTCGCTGCGTCAGCAATAATAATAAGCCTCTTATGCTTGCGTCAGGCCCGTTTTCACAGTGACATAAGGCCTCTTGTGCTTGCGCTTATGCTTGCGTCAGGCCCGTTTATCAGTGACATAAGGCCTCTTGTGTTTTGCGCTTATGCTTGCGTCAGGCCCGTTTATCAGAGACATAAGGCCTCTTGTCACTTATGCACTGTACGGTTCTGCATGCATGCGGGAATTAGAGTCGTGCATGTGAGTGGGAAATCTGCGGCACGGAAATACAGACACGGTACGGAATTCAAGACATTTGTTCAACCAATCACAGCGCGCAATATCACTGCTCAACCAATCAGAATGCTTGGACACTGCACGGTCACCGCATGGCACCAAACACAGCGCGCAATATCACTGCTCAACCAATCAGAATGCTTGGACACTGCACGGTCACCGCATGGCACCAATCACAGCGCGCAATATCACTGCTCAACCAATCAGAATGCTTGGACACTGCACGGTCACCGCATGGCACCAATCACAGCGCGCAATATCACTGCTCAACCAATCAGAATGCTTGGACACTGCACGGTCACCGCATGGCACCAATCACAGCGCGCAATATCACTGCTCAACCAATCAGAATGCTTGGACACTGCACGGTCACCGCATGGCACCAATCACAGCGCGCAATATCACTGCTCAACCAATCAGAATGCTTGGACACTGCACGGTCACCGCATGGCACCAATCACAGCGCGCAATATCACTGCTCAACCAATCAGAATGCTTGGACACTGCACGGTCACCGCATGGCACGAACCGTACCGTAACTATTTCCCACTCGTACGAAAACGCGGTTAATTGTCACACCCTCCCAGGTAGAGCTTTGGATCCAGTATTTGGAACAACACTTTTATAGGATGTAGATATTTATTATCTGTTCTTAACTTTCTCACGCGCACAGTTTATATGAACCTTGGATGATCATACCAGTCCACTAGTAACAGCCTGCGTACTGCTGCATGGCGGCCAGCGGTCTTTCTCTCGCCTACTCATCGAGCCTCCGGGTTCCTTGCAATCTCGAGTCCAGAGTCTGCCGGCTTTTGGTCAGCGGGTTGGCGCCAATCCGCTGAACAAAAGCCGGCAGACTCTGGACTCGAGATTGGGTTCCTTGTTGATCGCTTCGCGTAGTCTTACGTCTTACATAGAAAGACGAGCAAGACTCGGCACGAGAGTACAGCAAGGTGTATTCCACAGATATATTTATAGTGTGTCCAAACATTACATTCCTTGATCTCTCCATTTTCGTTATTTGTTCTCTAACACAGGCACGGCTGAAAAGTTTGTCGTTCGAGGCAGTCACCACCCCGCACACCAAGACCGCTGGCTTAAGTCGTCTTCATGCTGCTTGTATTCAAGGAGACGAATTCACCGTCTCTCTTCTCTTGGACTTTAGCCCCAGTCGTCTTGACAACGCCATAGCCTTAACCATCCCAACGTCTCGCAAGGCTCCTCTCTATAACGATCTGCTGCCACTATCTCTTTCAAGTCTTGGAAACTCGAGAAAACATGATAACATTTATAAATTGCTGTGTGAAGTCGAGGAGGAGTTTGTTGGACGGTCTTTGGTGCGCATAGCAGCTTGTACGGGGAGTTTCGAACAATTGAAGAGGTCGCTCACCCTTGGCGCGAACCCTAACGACATCGATCCAGACTCCCGCGTCACACCTTTGATGCTCGCCGCAATTCGAAAATCTACTCGTTTTCTTGAAATCCTCATTGAAAAGGGAGCATCGATCCAAGCGCAAGACAAATTCGATTCGTACGCTCTGCACCACGCCGCGCTCTATGGTAGAACAAGGAATGTCAGAGTTTTGATTTTCAGTGGGGCAAATGTGAAGGATGTCAACGGGCGCCGCGAGATGGCGATTCACTTGGCCGCCAAACGCGGATATACTAAAACCGTGGAACTGTTGGTCCAGCACGGAAGTGACGTCAATATCAAGACGGCTGGCGGAGACACAGTTCTTATGTTAGCAGTAATGGGAGGGCACAGGGAGACCACGTCGTATTTGATCAGTCATGGGAGCTTCGTTCACGTCCAAGGGGGTCTGGATTTTACCGCGCTTCACCACGCTTGCAAAGAAGGTCACACAGACATCGCGGGTCTTCTTATTAAGAGAGGCAGCAATCTCGAAGCTACAACATCGGGAAAAACACCTCTACATCTTGTGGCGACTTCAAATCACTGCGAGACCGCAAAACTCTTATTTATGTATGGATGTGACATAGGCGCGCATGACATGTTTGGAAGGACAGCTGTCCACTACGCGGCCCAACAGGGCAACATTGATATGATTAAGTTGTTGGTTCGCAGGGGCGCGGACATCCACGCTAAAGACTCTGAGGGGCAGACGCCGTTATTCCAAGCGACAATTTTCGACCAAATTGAATCCGTCGATGTTCTAATTCTTCACGGTGCATCTGTGAACGATTGTGATTATTACGACAGAACCCCACTGCATTTTGCAGCACAAGAGTGTAACACAAGCATTGCAGAATTGCTTATCAGTCGCGGTGCTGTCATCGATGCTGTGGCTTTCAATGGAGACACGCCTCTGTTTTTGGCGGTGGGATACGGCAGCACTGAAAATCCTCGAACTGTTACTGCGTCAGGGAGCGTGCGTCAACGCGCAAAACGACACCGGAGTTTCCCCCATCCACATTGCTTCGGGCAGTAGGAGAACACGGATAGCACAACTATTAATAACCAGTGGAGCCAACTTAGAGACACATTCAAGTGACGGTGACACACCCCTTCACATCGCGAGCCGACAGGGCTTGCAAGAAATGGTCGTACTGCTGTTAGAAAACGGAGCGAATGTGAATTCTTTAGACTTTGGTGACAGGACTCCACTAGTTATCGCTATCACTGAATTGCGTACAGACATTGTTGGACTGCTTTTGAGACATAATGCCGACGTTAACGTTAAAGATGGTGAAGGAAGGACTGCATTGCATAGCGTGTATTCCAGCCTTAGTCATGTACTGGTGGAGGAGAGGCTCTCGCATCAGCTTGCTAATCTACTGCTGAGGTGAGGATTTAAACTACTCGTAAGCGATTGCATGATGTTTTCTGCGAACATAGAAGTGGAATAGGATCAGAGATAAGATGGACGCGTCACGCATTCCTCCCTAACAAACGTGACGAGTATTGAGAGGAGCTTTGCGTGACCATACTACGGCAAAACTACAAGGGATGGGCATGCACAAAGTTAGCTCTGAAAGTGAAGTCGCAATCCCCTCCCCTCCGTTACCCCGGTTCCCAGCCTCTTCCCCTAGATCCACCGAGCTCTGCAGTAAAACAAGCTAATGTTGTCTTAGAGTCGTTTTCGTATGAGTGGGAAAGTTACCGCACCGCGCCTTGCCTAGTCTCCCTCGCATCCGTTTTTAGTTCCGTCACGTAACGCTCTCGGCCCTGACCGAACTAAAAACGGATGCGAGGGAGACTACGCCTTGCCGTATTGAAAGAGTTTGATTGGATGAGATGCATCGATCTACACGCTTTTTGATTGGTTCAGAAAGGAAGCCATTTGAGTGTCTGGTTAATTACCGTAGGTTTCCCACTCGTACGAAAACGACTCCATTCAAACATGCTAGTGCCGTCGATCACTGATGATGTCATCTGTTCATTTCAAGATTTGGTAGTGACGTCACTGCTGTAGATATCAGAAATCAGACACCTCTCCACTTAGCCTCGATCTCAGGGTCAGCATCGCTGGTGTATCACCTTCTACTGCACGAGAGTGATCCCAATGCCACCGACGCCGATGGCTTCACGCCCATGATCTGCGCTGTCCTGTATTCACGTCGCGCCGAGCCTGTCGTTAAGGTACTGATCCAGGGAGGTGCAGACGCGACGAAGACGGACAATTATGGCCGCACTTCGTTGCATTACGCGGCGGGACTGAACGGATCGAGAAGAATCTGCGAGTTGCTGATAAAAAACAAAGTGAGTGTAGAAGCTGTGGATGGAGAAGGGAACACGGCGATTCATCTAGCGGCGCTCTATCGCAGTACACCGACAGCTGATCTACTCGTGAAGAAGAAATGTAACGTGAACGCGAAAAACAACCAAGGTATGAATTTGATTGTATTCACTAGAACTAGAGACAATTATGCTCACTATAAGATCACAAGAGCATTTTCACAAAATCATCCTAGAATCTATAGAAATCGAGAATATGTAAAAAGAGGAATTCTCTCTCAGCGTTGCCATAGTAACGCCGATCTCCATAAAACATACTTCATCAGAAACTTTGATCTTTCTGTAACAAGGTTGTAATACTCAATTTACCATTAGATCGTTCACAAATGCACAATTGTGTCTCAAACGCAAGAGGTATCGCTACGGAAAAACCCAATCGAGTCACCTTAAACAACTCGAATTCGACACTGGAGTATTGGCTAATAGACACTGATAGACTAATGAAAGTATAACGTTTTGTGGCCATCGTCGTCATCAATCATCATCACTACCACCGAATATCACTAGCCTACGCAGACCTCGTATCAAGAATACGGTAAAATAAAACGGTTTGGTCGTGTAATGTTTGATTACAAACACTGCTTCTTTCATTCTAAGGTCACACCCCATTGCATTGTGCTGTAGCTGCCAAGTGTATCTGTATTCATGGCATGTTTGATTACAAGCGCTACTTCTTTCATTCTAAGGCCACACCCCATTGCATTGTGCTGTAGCTGCCAAGTGTATCTGTATTCATGGCATGTTTGATTACAAGCGCTACTTCTTTCATTCTAAGGTCACACCCCATTGCATTGTGCTGTAGCTGCCAAGTGTATCTGTATTCATGGCATGTTTTGATTACAAGCGCTACTTCTTTCATTCTAAGGCCACACCCCATTGCATTGTGCTGTAGCTGCCAAGTGTATCTGTACTCATGGCATGTTTGATTACAAGCGCTACTTCTTTCATTCTAAGGTCACACCCCATTGCATTGTGCTGTAGCTGCCAAGTGTATCTGTACTCATGGCATGTTTGATTACAAGCGCTACTTCTTTCATTCTAAGGTCACACCCCATTGCATTGTGCTGTAGCTGCCAAGTGTATCTGTACTCATGGCATGTTTGATTACAAGCGCTACTTCTTTCATTCTAAGGTCACACCCCATTGCATTGTGCTGTAGCTGCCAAGTGTATCTGTACTCATGGCATGTTTGATTACAAACACTACTTCTTTCATTCTAAGGTCACACCCCATTGCATTGTGCTGTAACTGCCAAGTGTATCTGTACTCATGGCATGTTTGATTACAAGCGCTACTTCTTTCATTCTAAGGTCACACCCCATTGCATTGTGCTGTAACTGCCAAGTGTATCTGTACTCATGGCATGTTTGATTACAAGCGCTACTTCTTTCATTCTAAGGCCACACCCCATTGCATTGTGCTGTAGCTGCCAAGTGTATCTGTACTCATGGCATGTTTGATTATTACAAGCGCTACTTCTTTCATTCTAAGGTCACACCCCATTGCATTGTGCTGTAGCTGCCAAGTGTATCTGTACTCATGGCATGTTTGATTACAAGCGCTACTTCTTTCATTCTAAGGTCACACCCCATTGCATTGTGCTGTAGCTGCCAAGTGTATCTGTACTCATGGCATGTTTGATTACAAGCGCTACTTCTTTCATTCTAAGGTCACACCCCATTGCATTGTGCTGTAGCTGCCAAGTGTATCTGTACTCATGGCATGTTTGATTACAAGCGCTACTTCTTTCATTCTAAGGTCACACCCCATTGCATTGTGCTGTAGCTGCCAAGTGTATCTGTACTCATGGCATGTTTGATTACAAACACTACTTCTTTCATTCTAAGGTCACACCCCATTGCATTGTGCTGTAACTGCCAAGTGTATCTGTACTCATGGCATGTTTGATTACAAGCGCTACTTCTTTCATTCTAAGGTCACACCCCATTGCATTGTGCTGTAACTGCCAAGTGTATCTGTACTCATGGCATGTTTGATTACAAGCGCTACTTCTTTCATTCTAAGGCCACACCCCATTGCATTGTGCTGTAGCTGCCAAGTGTATCTGTACTCATGGCATGTTTGATTACAAGCGCTACTTCTTTCATTCTAAGGTCACACCCCATTGCATTGTGCTGTAGCTGCCAAGTGTATCTGTACTCATGGCATGTTTGATTACAAGCGCTACTTCTTTCATTCTAAGGTCACACCCCATTGCATTGTGCTGTAGCTGCCAAGTGTATCTGTACTCATGGCATGTTTGATTACAAGCGCTACTTCTTTCATTCTAAGGTCACACCCCATTGCATTGTGCTGTAGCTGCCAAGTGTATCTGTACTCATGGCATGTTTGATTACAAACACTACTTCTTTCATTCTAAGGTCACACCCCATTGCATTGTGCTGTAACTGCCAAGTGTATCTGTACTCATGGCATGTTTGATTACAAGCGCTACTTCTTTCATTCTAAGGTCACACCCCATTGCATTGTGCTGTAACTGCCAAGTGTATCTGTACTCATGGCATGTTTGATTACAAGCGCTACTTCTTTCATTCTAAGGCCACACCCCATTGCATTGTGCTGTAGCTGCCAAGTGTATCTGTACTCATGGCATGTTTTGATTACAAGCGCTACTTCTTTCATTCTAAGGTCACACCCCATTGCATTGTGCTGTAGCTGCCAAGTGTATCTGCACGCATGGCTGTAGGAAGTGTGTATGGAAGTACAACACCGTAGAGTTACTGATTGAAGATGGAGGCTGTAAAGTGAATACTGCAGACAACGAAGGGAACACAGCACTTCACATGGTCACTGCTACGATAACAGACACATCTACAGCCCGGCTGCTGCTCAGGAATGGCATCGACGCGAAGGCTGTAAATAAACAGGGCAAGACAGCGTTGCATTTGATTTCTGCGATGAAGTGCGAGCGAAGCAGAGAACGGTTTACCAAATCTAGGTAAGCAATAGACTATCTTTACTTTCTCTTTTCAGGAAATTGAGCGCAAAGCACGAGAACCAACTTATATGACAAGGAAGAGCTTCCGAAGATGCGAATTGTTTACTCTCGTGCTTTGTGCTCCATTTCTTGAGATAACATCAAGTATTCATTAACTGCTGCTTTTAGAGTCGTTTTCGTAGGAGTGGGAAATCTACGGCATGGAATCGAAGACATTGTATTCAACCAATCACAGCGCGAAAAATCATCGCTCAACCAATCAGAATGCTTGGATACGGCGCAATACCGGCACGAACCGTAACTACTTCCCACTCATACGAACGGCTCTATTCAATACTGCATTGAACGCACGGTCTTACGGGACGCGCAAAGGAAACCCAACATATATAATGCGTATTCCACGCGCTCCACCACAGGAAACCCATCACAAGAATACTACTGATTAGAGTTCGCAAAGGATTATGGTATACGCAGCCGCCATCTTTGTCTATCTCACGGTCTTTATATTGATTGTCTCTCGGTCCTTGTCTCTCACTCAGATGGACGTATGGGACTGCAGAACTACTGGTACGACGTGGCTGTGACGTACGTGCTATAGATCACCATGGCAACACATCACTACACTACGCAGCACAAGCAGGACGTGACGACATAGCTAAGCATCTCCTTGACAACCACGCAGAGGTCGAGGTAACCAACAAGTGTGACCAGACCCCCCTGCATTTAGCGGCAGAAGCAGGGGCTAAGAGAGTGGTTGAGTTGTTGATTAAGGGGGGTGCAGACATGCGCGCATTGGACGACAAGGCAAGGACACCCTTGGAACTGGCTATGGAAGCGGGCCATGTGGAGACGATGGAGACTATTGAACAATACCTTCTCGCTTAGCGAGGAGACGATGGAGACTATAGAACAATACCTTCTCGCTTAGCGAGGAGACGATGGAGACTATTGAACAATACCTTCTCGCATAGCGAGCGGAGTGTCAGTGACATTGCACAATCGAAGGATCAAATTCAAATGGCAACTGCAACAGAATTAGTGAAGCTAGAGGCAGTGAAATAATGCAATTCGAATATTTTGGTTCTATACAGGTTCTTTCATACTCTCTCTCTCTCTCCTGACTGAAGTTGTGAGTCACAAAGCGGCAGAAAGTGAAGTGAAGGAGAGGCTTAGGAGAACAGGGCCGTACACAGCACGGGGGGCAGTTCAGGGTCCCCCTAGCAAGGCGAAAAAGATACCAAAAAGTACTGAGAACTTTACTATTTTCATTTATTTTTTGCTTTTAAATACGTCGTACTGCCCCCCCCCCCCCCCCCTGAATTTTGGGTTATGTACGGTCTGGAGAAGCTTTGTAACCAAGGTAGTCCTACAGAAGTATTTAAAAATATGAAAAACTAATAATTTTATATGAAAAGACAGAGAATTGCACCAGGTAATTTAAGCTAACAACAGTTAATAGTATGCGATACAGATGGTTAGTTTTGCACGAGCGTCGCACTGTAAAGTAAAACTACTAAACAGAATGTTTTGTAGATATCAATCACTAAATACTGTGCTGCTTAAAAGATGTCATATTTTATTATTTCATGCTTGTTTACTTTCTCTCTATCTATCCATCCATTCCTTCAATCCCTTCATTACCTCTTTCTTTGCCACTGAGTTGGCAACCCCATTCGCGGTGTAATGATATAAAATATATTCCATTTTGCCGTGCATCTGGACTCTTATAACTCTTATAGATGCACAGATAACGTCAAAATGTGATGAGAACAAAAAAATCGCCAGAGACGAAAGTCTATTTGTTTTATATAATATTTTGAATTGCGCGATTCGTGACGTCATCTGTGCGTCTGTACTCTAACACACGGCCTTCGACGAATCAAAGTGCGCATAATATACTAAACTAATTACTCGGGCCCAGGCCGCAGGCCGCCCGAGTTAGAAAATGCGGATTTCGGTAGTAGTAGTACGTAGTAGTAGATTTTTCGGCTTCAAAATGACGAGTATATCGAAACATTTAATCGTACTCCGGAGTTTCAAGATTACTCCGCAGATTTGAAAATATAAAGGAGACACAGGACTCAAGTAGATTATGAATCTTAGTTTTGAAAGCAGCTGTAGATCTTCAAGCTATTAAAAGGTCAGGATTCTAGTTCATCGTTCAATGACTAGAAGTGGTAAAAGGACTAGAAGCTCGCTTAAAATATATATATTTTAAAAACAAACGCGAGGCCGTTTATCGTGAACCATCTGACCTATGCAACCTCAAGACGTATCATGTTTGTACTCACCGGACTAATAGTCTCCCTCGTCACTCAACTGTCACTGATTGTCATGACGTCAGAGAAATTATATTGTATTGAAGAAGACGTTCGAACCGTAACTCGAACCCGAACTCGATTCCAAACTCGACGTTTCGGGATCTGAAGCTAGACAGGGGACCTTTACACAAACTCATCAAAATCAAATCAATTGAACTCAAAGTCAAAAGGTAATCAAATGAACTCAAAGGCAAATCAAATGAACTCGACACATACATGTATATACATAGTCTCCCTCGTCACGCAACTGTCAGTCATTGTCAGGTCTCTCCTCGCGCAGCTGACATTGTCCTTGTTCTTCAACCAACTGGCATTCATTTTCAAGTACTTCCTCGAACAACTGACATTTTCCTTTTCACAATGCCCGAGTGAACGCTCATTGAGCGTCTTGTTATTATATAATACATAACAATACAGCACTAAAATGTATATCAAACGCAAACGTCTCGAGACGAGTGTCTTCATCAGCGTCACCAGTCCCAATCAAGTGAGCATGCGCATCATTGCAAATCATCTTTGATGGTGCAATCACAGGGAGCCCAAGCTCATTATCTGTGAAGACCGTTGCTTAAATTTGCAAATATTTACAGTAAATGTGCATGTGGCTTTAAAACTCTTATCCCTCCGTATTTCAAAATTTTTCGTAAATAAAAAACTACGCCAGAGACTAATGTGTTGTTCTTACTACTTTCGATGCTGTGACGGCGTTTCAGGACAATTAGAGCGTTTTTACGAAAATATACAGGGGTATTTTCGTGAAAAACGTGCGCTAATTGTCCTGAAACGCCGTCACAGCATCGAAAGTAGTAAGGACAACACATTAGTGAAAAAAAAAAAAAATTATATTTACGGAAAAATCTTGAAATACGGAGGGATGTTTTAAAGCCACATACATTTACTGTAAATATGCAAATTAAGCAACGGTGCACAGATAATGAGCTTGGGCTCCCTGTGGTGCAATGTCTACAAGTTTATCATCTTGCTCTGAGTGTTGAGCTGTTCAGATGTTATACTAACTCCAACAAAATGGGTTTTGGTCTGAATGGCTCCCGAGTGCCCTGTTGAAGTCATCGTTAGTGGGAACTGAGGCCCTTTGCAGGATTACGATCACGTGGTTGTACTGACTGGCAAAAAATCTGACTTTTTTTTTTGGAATAATCTTACATGATATCAGTAGTGACAGTAAAGAAATCTGTTTGAAATGCTATTTTTCAACCTCCAGTTGATTGTCGATCTTTCTCAATCAACGTCTCAAAGTTTGTTTGCCAGTCAGCAGAGCCGTTCCCATGGGATCTTCGGTTCAGTTCATTTGTTATTCAAGCAATATATTGGCATGTGACTGTAAACTGCAAAGGGCCTATTCCATCTTATGCCTTCCCGGCACTCTTTGGGTGAGATCAGTAGTTGTCACATACAGGACAGTGACTAGACATACTGAGACTGAATTACCTCCAATCTGACTTGGCATTCTAGTATTCACAGCATCCCTGTAGTCCTTACAATAAATTGTGCATTGTCATTCCCAGGCTCTTATCCTTCCAACCATTGCAGAGGGGATGAGAAGAGCCTGGGGAAGAGGTTGCCTGTGTGTATACAACTAGGACCATCTGTGCAATGCCAATGCTGCTTTACGGTGCTGTCTGCATGCACCTCCTCACACTCTATGTCCTTTGCCTCATGCATGTTGCATGGGTGTATGTATCTGCAATGCTACTGGTGACCCACCCACCATGTACATGTACTAGTATGGTCTGTATCTTTGGTGGCCACCATTTCTAGGCTTTCTGACAAAGTCTGGATTAAACTGAGAATTGTACCTATCAAGACATGAATACAACGATCAGAAACTGCTCCACAATGCGATGATGACGATGGCTGTGCTGTCATCACCATGCACTAAAAGCAAGTGTGCCTTTGAGGCCACTGACAATTTGGCTGACAACTTACCAACACCCTACTGACTGCCGGCCAACAACCTACTAACAACCTACCAACTGTTGGCTGACAACTCATAAACAACCTACCAACTGTTGGCTGACAACTCACAAACAACCTACCAACTGTTGGCTGACAACTCACAAACAACCTACCAACTGTTGGCTGACAACTCACAAACAACCTACCAACTGTTGGCTGACAACTCATAAACAACCTACCAACTGTTGGCTGACAACTCACAAACAACCTACCAACTGTTGGCTGACAACTCACAAACAACCTACCAACTGTTGGCTGACAACTCATAAACAACCTACCAACTGTTGGCTGACAACTCATAAACAACCTACCAACTGTTGGCTGACAACTCATAAACAACCTACCAACTGTCGGTTGACAACTCATAAACAACCTACCAACTGTTGGCTGACAACTCACAAACAACCTACCAACTGTTGGCTGACAACTCACAAACAACCTACCAACTGTCGGCTGACAACTCATAAACAACCTACCGACTGTCGGCTGACAACTCACAAACAACCTACCAACTGTCGGCTGACAACTCACAAACAACCTACCAACTGTTGGCTGACAACTCACAAACAACCTACCAACTGTTGGCTGACAACTCACAAACAACCTACCAACTGTTGGCTGACAACTCATAAACAACCTACCAACTGTTGGCTGACAACTCATAAACAACCTACCAACTGTTGGCTGACAACTCACAAACAACCTACCAACTGTCGGCTGACAACTCACAAACAACCTACCAACTGTCGGCTGACAGACAATATCAAATAGAACAACAATCCATGAACAAAAGATTTACCACCAAAAACCTTCTGTAAAATGTAAGTGCCAATGTGAATGTTGAAGATGGCACATGAACGAATGACCCTCCTCACAATGTCTTGCATAATATCTTGAATAGAACATTAACTACCTCTTTGTGAAAACCAACCATGCATACCTCATATATAAACGATTACACTCACCTATGAGGCATATCTGCAGGTTCTGTAGTCTTTTCTCCCTTTGATGAAGACGTGAGTTCCCTTTCTCTTGCTCTTTCAGAGTTTTCTCTTTTTAATCGTTCAGCTCTTAGTTCTTCTATACTCTTCTTCTTTGATGGCTTTTCTTCTTTTCTCTGCAAAACAATCATTGAAGTCATTAAGGCTACAGATTTATATGAGCGAAAAAAAGATGCGTCTTAACTGAGGGTTTTGAGCTGCTCCTCTAATTTATAAAATAATGGTATTAGTTAAGATGTGTCTTAATTTCGCTCATACATGTATAAATAGCCCTATTATGTATGATGGCACTCTGTTACAAGCATGGCCTCTAGGGACCTTAAATTTGCACAATATTGTAAAGAAATAATACAAAGTTTTTGAAAAACAGGAGGCCAGTGGTTCATCCAGCCAATCAACTAACCCATTAAACTTGAGAAACCAACAGCCTTTAACTAGGTGTGTGGATACACAGTGCAACATTGAGTGCAATATTGCTGGCAATTTTGTATTTGTTGCAGCATCTGCCCACCCCTGCAACATTGCTCGTAATTGACCAGCGCATGGATACACAACGCAATTTGTTGCTCGCAATGTTGCTGAAGTAGAACTTGATTTTACTTCAGCAATATTATGCGCCATGTAGCATGGTGCAACGTACTGCAGGGGTGCAACATATTGCAATATTAGTATGAATGTGTGTCCACACCTTTAGTTTATGAGTGAAAACAACTTTTTTTTTTGTACATGTAACCTACCAACCAATTGTCCAACAAAACACAAACACTCTATCAGTCAATAAACCACACACATACACATGTATGTATCCTTCAGAACTGACTGAACTGCATCAACCATCAATACAAACAGACAGACAGACAGACAGACAGTTACTTTGAACATTATAGACAGCTGACAGACACCTTAGTTTTCTTGTGATCTTTCCTATGTTTCTTGTCCTTGTGTTTTTCATGTGTCTCTTTTGCTGTTAAATACTTTTTCATGGCGTTCAGAGGATCAAGAGAATCTTTTCTTTTGGCATCTCGAGCATTACTGCAAAAAGTAAATAAACTATATTTTACGATGACCCTGTGGCCCTCAAACTATCAATCACTCACACACTCACACACTTCTCACACACTTCTCACTACATTCTAATATTTTGTACACTCAACATTAGAGAAATGTACCGTACTGTACAACACTCTGACATCTGAGTTCATTTTTGATGGAGGGAGTGTACCCATAGAAAAACTCTCAATGCAAGGGAGAGAACAACTGACACATTTTGTTCACATAAAGTGCCCAGTCAGACTATACATGTATGTGACTGCTGGAGACAAGATTTCCCACCCTATCCAGACAGAAGTGCCCCAAAGCTGGAAATGCGCCGAACAGGAAACAATGATGATGATGAGTCCGAGAATTGAACTAACTAGGCACCACAGTAGTGAGAGGTGAGTGGATTAACCACTCGACCACCCTGCTTGGACCATGAGACTCAACTGTATACATGGAAGTGTAAAATAGAATCAACCAGTGCAGGTATCCACAAATACTAACTTGACAAAACTTTCAAGTTGAATACAAAATCTGATTCCATGCATTGCTTCAACATCTTATAAAATAATTTTCTACATTAAATCTGGTAATAGTAGAGAATCACGTACCAAGAGACGATGTCGGCCAACTAGTCGACCAACAACCTATCGACAGTCGGTCGACAACCTACCAACTGTCGGCCGATACACGGTATATATACACCGACTGTCGGCCGACGGATAAGTACGATCGTTATTATTTTGGTATTTTGAATGTATCATCTATCAGTATGATCGTACATTTTTTTTTGTAATATATATCGTTAAGCTTATGTTAGTTTGGTATTTTGTTTTGGTATTTTGTTTTTGAATGTATCATCTATCAGTACGATCGTTGGTGTTTATGTTTACCACCATCGTTTTGACTTCCATTTACCTTCACAGATTGAAGTGATATACAAGTGAAATGCGGCCGTGAAATGCATTCGCTGCGCTGCCACATATATTTTTCTGGTGGCCATGTTGTGTCACGTGTGCTTACGATACCATGCTCACTACTTCCCAGTCCCAACTCAATTTTAATACTCTGGTATTTAGCATTTTTGATCATTGACTTTTGTTTTATTTGGTGGCTCCTAAAGGAGCGTTTTTTTTGTTTGTTTCTTGTCAGCTTCACTGTCGTCTGTAAAAGTTATCGTCAAAGGTCATGGGAAGTAGTCGTTTGTTTGTCCTCAGCATAGCTAGTTCATCCTTGTAGGCCCTCAGTGTCTCTCGGCATACCATCAGGGAGACAAAATTGTTTAACATCACCGACAACTCACCAACGACCCACCGACAATTGACCAACAGTTGGCCGTTTAACGGCCGACAGGTTTTCTGCCGACTGTTGCCCGTTAAACAGCCGACTGTTGGTCGACTAGTTGGCCGACAGTCGACCGACATCGTTTCTTGGTACGTGATTCTCTACTATTACCTTGTAATCTAGCATCATGTACATGTACACCATTGTGTATATGATATGCACTTACTTCTCTTGTTCCTTGGTTTGTTTATCTTTCTTTACATACCAGGGAGTTTCGCCTACATGTAAATCATTGACAAGGATTGATATCACTGAAATGTGACCACACAAAATCACAATACAATGCTATCAGACATTATTAGACTTGCCACAAGTCCCTAATACAACTGTATCTATGATAGACAATAGACTGCAAAATAGTTACTACTTTTTGACAAAACTCTGCTGAGTACAGTATCTCAAGTTGTTGTTCATGCAGGGCCACAAGAGAATGAGATGAGACGAAAAGATGCAAGGGAAGTAACGCGAGGCGGGATAGACTTTCTCTAGATTTTCTCTAGATATATTTTTAGCTTTTGTATATTGTATTTATGTTACAGCAGGTGCACATCAGCATTGTGGCAGCATTTTTCCTAACCTGCTCTTCAAATAAAGATTGATTGATTGATTGAATAATCCCCCCACATCTCTTCATCTCATTCTCTTGTGGCATGAACAATGTTCTTCAACTCTTCTTGGTAGAATTTTGCGACAAAGTAGGGACTATTTTGCAGTCTGTGCCTATGATATTATGGTGGTGATTGGAGCTAGCTACCAGACAGTGTTCAACTAACCATGCTTTTCACTAACACTCTGTCCAAGATAAGTCAACAGCCCTATTGCTTTCTCTTGCTTTTCTTGCTCTGCCTTCTTTTCAGCTTCATACTCTGGATTTGCTCCTTGACGCAGCTGTACAAGTTTGTCAATAAAAAAATATTTAATAAAAACATTTTTTGCAAATAATATGACATACATGTATGTCAACTTTTTTTTGCAGTTGTGTAAAGTGAATGAACCAGGAACCATCACTATCATCACCCATCATTATCATTGATCATCACCCTCACTTCCATCATCATAACCACCACTTCCATCAACATCACCACCGCTTCCATCATCACCACTACTTCCATCATCATCACCCACACTGCCATCATCATCACCACCACTTCCATCATCATCACCACCACTTCCATCATCACCACTACTTCCATCATCATCACCCACACTGCCATCATCATCACCACCACTTCCATCATCATCACCACCACTTCCATCATCATCACCACCACTTCCATCATCACCACTACTTCCATCATCATCACCCACTGCCATCATCATCACCACCACTTCCATCATCATCACCACCACTTCCATCATCATCACCACCACTTCCATCATCACCACTACTTCCATCATCATCACCCACACTGCCATCATCATCACCCACACTGCCATCATCATCACCACCACTTCCATCATCACCACTACTTCCATCATCATCACCCACACTGCCATCATCATCACCACCACTTCCATCATCATCATCACCACTTCCATCATCACCACCATAACAACAGCACCACTGTGTACAGATGCATACCCCTTCCTCTATATCCTGAAAGAAGTTGATGTGTCTGGGTTCATCTGATAGTGGAACCACTTCAGAGCCTGTCACTGCTGTGTTGCTGTTAGTCAGTTCTTTAGAAGAACCAGTTCTTGCTCTAGTTCTTAGGAATGATGTCCTGGCTTCTTGCTCCTGCAAGTAACAATAATATTATAAAGAACTGTGCTCCATTCAATGGGTGGTGAATGGTCCCTTGAAAATTAAGAGTCTCGCAGTTCTTTAACCTCAAATACAAGGGTCTTGGTCTCATCGTCTTGGAGTCTTTTTTCGCGTCTCGTATTGAAAGAATACTGAAGAGTCTCAGGTTCGCAGTGAAAACCGCAAGTCACGCCGTCTCGCCAAGACCATTTGCCACCCCTCATTCAACTAACTGTTTGTAAAATGGATACCCTTGGGGGGTTCATCAAAGTAAAAATGGTAGGGGTGACCATCGGAAAACCTAAAAAAAATACTCTAAAAAATACAAAACTGTGAACAATTTACCACCCTAAAAATACCTAAAAATCACCCTAAAAACACCATGGATCGTTCCCCGGGATACCGCTATTCAAGACGGAATACGCTTGTTCCAAGTTTCATATCCAGAAAATACCCCCACCCCCCCCCCCCCCTTTCCCTTAGCGTAAGTGGAATCTGTACATGTAAAGTTCGTGGTCTGAATATATTGGACCAGTAGAGAGATTTTCTCTATGACAAACAGATGATATATGTGATAGTGAACACAATTAAAAGCTACATTTCTACAATACGTCTCCACACAGTCAACACATGTATTATTGGCCTGTGTTTATGTACTCTAATATAACTCTACACCAATCAGCAAGGGAGTTTCAAACTGATTGTTGTACAAAAGACAAAAGAAGAAAGGTGTCTGTCTTATAGTATCAGAGATGTCTGTCTCAGATCAGAGAGGTGTCTTGGAAGGAATGAGTGGGGCTGAAATGTTCTGAAAAATTCATCTACTGTAGACGTAGTAAATGTGAGCTTTCCAAGTCGTTAAGCTTATGATTGCAATGCATTTCTCACCGCTAAAGCAGCTCTCTTTGCTGTTTTTTCTTCTTCAAGTCTTGCTTTCTCCTCGTCTTTTCTCACTCGTTCTATGTTGTCCCTGTTTCTGACATGCCAACTACACGACGTAAAATACACGTATTCGTTAGAATTACCACGCCATTTCTCACCACAACCAAACAGCGGTAAGATTACATTGTTATCTTACCTTTTATGAGGTAAAATGTTCATGTTTGTAGTTTAAAATGGCCTAAAACATGAAATACAAACTAATAACAAACCAAAACACTAAGATTTACTAATGCACGATGCGCATACCGTTATTGGTAACAACGGTGACCAAGAAAGAAAGTGTATGCAGGCTCACGTCACACATAAAGTAGGCGTGATATGACTGGTCGATTTCTTGAAGAAACTGGACCCGTTACATTATGAATAATAATATGCTTCTAAGAAATTTCCATTAGTACTTACCGTACTTAGTAAAGAGAACATCCTTGGAGACCTCGGGGGTTATTACTGCAAAGACGCAGCCAAAAAAGAGGGGAGGGGGCCGATTTGTTCCCTCTGCTCTCTTTCCGGCTGTGGTAACCACCCGCACTTTTTATTGTCTTTCTGGTATATTATTTTGCTTTGTTATTAAGTAGGCAGGGATCGATACCACAACAGTAAACCAATTACTGTTGGCCTATTGGTATTTCAATGACCGAAAAACAAACAAATTGTCATTGTCATGAATAAATGAATGAATGATGGGGTGAAAGAGAAAGTAGCCGGGATTTCCAAGCCGTACGATGGCCTGAGAAACACTCTTCAGGTCCATTAGCGGTTCCCTATCATACCTGAGGTTCAATTGATTGTTTTATTTTTTTATTGATTGTTTTTTAAGCTTTGGAGTACGCCTCTTAAAATTAAAATTCCAGGATCCGCCCCCGACTCTATACTTCCATCATCATCACCCACACTTCCACCATCATCACCACCATTTTTCATCATCATCACCACCACTTCCATTATCATCACCACCATGTACTTCCATCATCATCACCCACACTTTCATCATCACCCACACTTCCATCGTCATCACCACCATTTTCATCACCACCACTTCCATTATCATCACCCACACTTCCATCATCATCACCACCATTTTCATCATCATCACCACCACTTCCATTATCATCACAACCACTTCCATCATCATCACCCACACTTTCATCATCACCCACACTTCCATCGTCATCACCACCATTTTCATCACTACCACTTCCATTATATATCATCACCACCATTTTCATCACCACCACTTCCATTATCATCACCCACACTTCCATCATCATCACCACCATTTTCATCATCATCACCACCACTTCCATTACCATCACAACCACTTCCATCATCATCACCCACACTTCCATCATCATCACCACCATTTTCATCATCATCACCACCACTTCCATTATCATCACAACCACTTCCATCATCACCACCATTTTCATCATCATCACCACCATTTTCATCATCATCACCACCACTTCCATTATCATCACAACCACTTCCATCATCACCACCATTTTCATCATCATCACCACCATTTTCATCATCACCACCACTTCCATTATCATCACAACCACTTCTTCCATCATCATCACCCACACTTCCATCATCATCACCACCATTTTCATCATCATCACCACTATTTCCATCATCATCACCCACACTTCCATCATCATCACAACCACTTCCATCATCATCATCTCTATTATTCTGATGCCAGTTTCCTTCCCTAGAGTCGGTACCCTGGTGCCTCTGGGACCAGGGTACCGACTCTAGCGAAGGAAACTGGCATCCGAATAATATGTCATTCTTTTCGATTTAAAGGTCTTTTAAGATACAGCACGAGTGTACAGAAAGCTTATTTCGTCCATTAGTTTCCCATTTCATACCTTCATACATTCAATGTCATACAATCAAAATCATTCATTTTATTATAATATTTAGTAAAACGGACGCTGCATAAAGCATGTAAAGGTGTAGGCTCAAATCCACCTCCTTCAGTGTAAGACTGAGTCAATGGCGCGGGACGTGAAAGACCTTCAAAGTCAAATGTAGTTTTGAAGGTTGGACATTTCATTACTTGTAGAATACTGTTTCTTCATATATTTTTTAAAGTAAATAAAACATTCATTCATTCATTCAGTTTTATTGAAAAGCTGCCAAGCCTTCAAAATCGTCCTGAAAGGCCATTTTTCGCGGCTGACAGCTAGCAAACCTTTCTCTATACACGGCGCGTTGTCGGTGTTTACTAGTCTAAACTGCTGTTTGATTGTAGCACTTTATATAGGCCTTTCTACCTTTCCTACACTACATTCTGTACTGAATGGAATCTGCCAATGGTAACGTGTTTCTTTTCATTCTTCGTCTGAACATTCGATTTCGGCTAAACATCGCTTCGTAGTCCACGTTATTCACATCTTCGTCGCATGCTCGGAGTGCTCTCGCCAAGTCTTCGTCTTTCGATGTTATAAAATTGATAACTGGAAAATAATAACACGTTAGTTATACTACTGGAGTGATGCGTCATTCTCATGGCTTGACTTTAGGTGGGGAGGGGTGGGGTCAATTTAGACACACAACTGGTAAACGTCAAATTTAGAAATTGGAAACCTTTCCCCACTCCTCCCCCTATCATTCAGATTTTCGTCAACTGCTTATCTCACTCCACTCAAGAAATCCCGTAGTGTCGATTTACCTTTTCCGCGGGATCCCGCGCGGGCTGCTCTTCCTGTCCTGTGTAGAACTGTGGCAGCATTAGAAGCAAAGTCTAGTTGGATCACGTGGCTTACATCCGGAATATCTAGCCCCCGTGACGCAATATCCGTACACACAAGTACTTCCAGCTTCCCAGACTTGAACTGCTCCAAGGATTCTAGTCTCTTTGCAATTGGGACGTCTTTGTGTAATGCAGCGCATTTTCCCCGGAAGTAGCTTTTACTTCCGGTGTCAATCATGTCTTCGTTGTCCAATCGTTGTTGTCCATTGTTATCCTCATTATTGGCATTTTGCATTTTGTTGGCTTCTAAATCGTCTTCTTCAGTGAGATATCGAAAAGCTAAAGAAGCTTGTTGTGCAGTATTTGCAAAGACTAAAACTCGAAGACATCGTTCTTTCCTTTCAAAAACAAAATCTTCTGTTGCTGTTTCTTCTTGTACTTTCCCATTCCATCCCATTTTGTCATAGTTGTCATCCATTTTTTCATTCACAATATCCTTCCTTTCACATTCTAAAAGACCAACTAATATATTCAACTGACATAATAACTTAGGCAGTTTTGTATCTTCAGTCACTTTCACATACTCCACGTCCAAAGTTGGCAGTTTTTGGTGAACTACTGAAGTCGTCACTACCTTGGCGTCAGGAACCCATTTTGTCAGTACATTCAGACTTGCTTTCTTCCCTCTTGAAGGAAGAGTCGCTGCTACGAATACAAACTGTCGCTGTGAAGTGAGGTTCAAGTGAGACTGAGAATCTTTCAAATTGGATTTCTCAGGAATATTGTCATTGGTCTGTATAAATGTGGTTGAAGTTTTTTTGCTATTTTGTCTCTTCTTCTTTCTATGTTTTCCAAGTTTCAAATCATCCAATAATGTCCAAACATCCTTCCCCCCACTGGTTGTGAGAAAGTCTGCTTCATCTGTAATGACAACCTTAACATTACTAAACGTATCCAAGTCGTAGTTAAGGAGAGAACTTGGCATCGTCATGACAACAGGGTAGCTGCAGCCAATGAGAAGCTTGGAGTCCCGATGGACTATGCAAGGATGCATGTGTGGATCTGCAATGGACTTGAAAACTGAGGCAACCTGGAAATTATGAGAGCATACAGTTAGATCTTAGCCACAAACCAAACTATGCACAGGAAGCCCAAGATCAGTCTTTTAGATGATTCAAAGCTTTGTTTCGTCTATCATTATTCAACCAGTTTGTGACAAGTTGGAAGACTGGGTTCAAGTGTTTTGATTGGCTGAATTAGTTACAAGTTTTTTGAGGTGTTTGCTCTTGATGAAAGACTAGTGGAAATATCACTCGAATGGATTCAATGTTCGTTCTCAAGCACATTGGATAGGCTATACAGTTCTTAAATTGGAGATTACTGTCAAAAGTTAAGAACTGCTATCTCAATGGTTATAACACTTGTACCCAGTCTTCCAGTGTATTTGCCATAGACCGGTTCAAGTAAGATCTGTATAAGACTTTGCACAAATTTGCATGTGTGTAGTTCTTGATCTTTTGGTGATTTCAAGTTTATATTTGAGTTTATATTGTAGACCACAAAAATTATTCATATTGATTTGAAATCTAGTTGTACACAGCTCCAAAATGTCAACGACTACACACTTCTGAAATTGTAGAGTTCTAAGAAATAACAGTAATAAATATTAGAAAGCAAATGTGACAAGCAAAGAATATATCTTGCTGTACATACTCTCTACTGGGGGAATCCCCAGGAGTGGTGGGTGGGGCAGAAATTATACATACTAAAAATAGTTAAATATATATGATAAATATGGAACATTCTAGCCTACCTTCAGGCTCTATTTTTATCTCTCACATCTCTTCTCTCCTCAGTCCCCCTCCTTCCCCCCTCCCCTGCCCTCCCCCCCCCCCCCCCCCCCCCCTCCAATAATAATAATAATAAAAAGAGAGCCTCAAGGCAGGCTAGGAACATTCTTCTTCACTGACCTGGTGGCACAGTTCTATAGTAGGGAGAAGGATAATAGCATGCGGTGGCCTGGTTAGGAGATATGGTTTATTGATCAGCTCATTTACTATTGGAAGCAAATAACCTGAAAAGAGAATTGAAACATAATCAACATGAACTAACAAAACATTGGTCCAGACAGCTGGTTATTCAAGGGGAACTGAATAATTAAGTTAGTGATCTCTGATCAAATTTCAAATTCTCCTTTAGATTTATTAAAATCCACAGGAGACTTTGGATTTTGATCACAAATCACTTCAATTTTTTTAGATGAGAGATTTTTCTTGAAGGAAATTTGATGCAAAAATGACATTACTCATGCAAGGATTACCTTGTGATTCAACGTATCTAATTTCCCAAAAATCAGCAATTTTAAATTTTAATATTTTTACTGTACAATTAGTCCAGTCAATCTACGGATTTTTTGGGGTCCAGATCAAACTAATTGCAATAGAATGTTTTTCACTGTTAAGATATCAAGAGAGGTGACCTAAGTAACATACTAAAAATCCCAAAAAATGCCTTCGGTGTAACATCTCGAAAATTGGAATTAAAGATATTGATGTTTTACCACAGGGTTCCCGCACCATGAAAAAAAACAGCCAAGCTGTTGTTTGAGGTCAAACAAATTGCAACAGAAATAATTTTACTTCCATATGACAGAGAGGAGTGACCTAAGTAACATATTGAAAATCCCACAAAATCCCATAGAAGAAACATCCCAAAATTTGAATTAAATATTTTCATGCCACACCACAGGGTTCCCACATCATAAAAATGTAATATCCCACAAAATATATTCTTTCGAAATGATTTTCGAAGTTTTTCAGAATACAAGTGTCTGAGAATGATAAAACTAGTTTGACAACTTTGATATTGAGTAACTTTGATATTTGAGTAAAAAGAAACAGGAGTTTTAGGGGGGAGGGGTAGGGAATTAACTGGTAAACTCTTATAAACAAGACGCTCAATGAGCGTATACTCGGGCTTATGATAAGGAAAATGTCAGTTGCGTGAGGAGAGACCGGACAATGACTGACAGTTGCGTGACGAGGGAGACTATGTATATATGTGTCGAGTTCATTTGATTTGCTGTTGAGTTTGAGTTGATTTGATAACGTTTTGACTTAGAGTTTAATTGATTTGCTTTAAATTTTATGAGTTCAGTCGTGTAAAGGCCCAGTCGAAAACGCTAAACATCTTTTAGAGTTGGCCTAAACATCAGAGTAAGAGTAAACATTCAGGGCAATAATACGGATATTCTTGAGAAAAATATGAATATTTGACGATGCTAGAATCTGTTTCTTGATGATACGTCGAATGTACTTTCTTAACTTCCTACTTCTTCGGAAAATAGACGTCAAACTTTTGAAAGAAATTCTGCTTGGCTCTCGATCACGATGAGCATGGCGGTGTATTTTACTACTAAGCGTGGACGTACTATCACAAGCAACAAACATGGCATAGCGAGATCTTACATTGTTTATTGTACTCAATTCATGATTATTGACATTCAGCTTAATTTGTACACTGGCTTCAGATATATTTACAAAGGTATCTAAAGCACTTAGTCTATTTTCAGTCAAACTTGCTTGTTCACCTTGATCGTTGGCCATGACGGTATGACGGCGATAACGACGGTATATGCACTCCGTTAAAACTCTCTCTTTGATATAGAAAAATACTATTTTTAACAGCATTAACACAATAAAAAATATAAACAGAATGTAAACAAGGATTGACTTCATTTTCGCCTCAGATTTGTGTTCTTCTTGATGCGATTTCAAAGTTGTTTTCTCACCTTTGGATTTGTCCATGTTGCAATCACACTTCTGAATCAGTACATCTGGCTTCAAGTTGTGGTATACATGCTTGGCTAGGCAGTACTCAGTTGAGTTCACATTTAAGTCAACATTAGAGTTCATTTGTATTATAGTTCTTGAGTTCATTTGATTTGCTTTTGAGCTTGATTTCAATTGATTACCTTTGGACTTTGAGTTCAATTTTGCTTTTGATGAGTTCATGTAAAAGCCCTGTCGAAAACGCTCAACATCTTTTAGAGTGGGCCCACACGAATCGGCGTATGCGTTTGTATGTGAGAGCGTATTTAAGAGGAACTGATGGATGGCTTGCCTTGGATACAACATAATTTCTCTTCTGCACAGGTCAACTGCTTCTTTCACTTCTAGTCGTCGAATACGATGACTTAGCAATATCTCAGTATCTGCCATGAGCGAACAAAACTTCGGATTAATTGACACGTTTGTCGCGCCATGAATATTCAACCTCAAGTGACCTCAAGTATGTTTAAAGATGTAATACAGATGTACCTCCACGAATCTTTATGAGTCATCGAGATAAATAGTTTCTCGTCACGCAACTGTCATTCTCACAATACCCGAATATACGCTCGTTGAGCGTCTTCTGCAACAGATCCCTAATATCTAATGACGTTTTGATTTTGATTGTATTTTTGCCGTTCACTGACTTGTTTTCAGCGTGGAAATTCTGCTTTAAATAGCGCTGCGCGGCGGTTCTAAAACAAGGACAATGTCAGTTGCGTGAAGAGGGACCTGACAATGACTGACAGTTGCGTGACGTATATCTGTCGGTGAGCACAGATAAAAATCTCCGAATCGTATTTCCGAAGCACGTACTTGGGACGTCTACAGCGCATGCGAAGCAGACATGAAGTCTGGGCAAGAAAGATTAGAAAGCACAAACCAATCAGGGAAAGCAACGGAGGTCAAGGGGTCAAAATAAAAGTATTTTTTCATCTAAATTTAGATTGAAGCTATTAACGTTTTTACTGATATACTGTAAAGTTTAACGTTTTTACTGATATACTGTAAAGTTCACAGTACTGAAATTGCAAGGAAAGCATGTTTTATCGAGCTCGAGTCCTGCAACGACGAGCATTCCCTTATCTGCTGAGTAATCTTGAAACTCGATACGATTAAATACGTCGCATACTTTCGTCATTCTTTAACCGAATAAAAAAACTACGACGACTACTACTACCGAAAAACGCATTTTCTAACTCGGGCTTCCTTCGGAAGGGCCCGAGTAATAACCACAAATTGGCTTTTGAAATCATGTTTCTGGTCGTTTTATTCGAAATTTGAAATACTACTCCTTTGGGGTAGTTCAGTGTTAGCATATATCAAAATTAGAACGCCGAATCATGCAAATTGGCATCTGCCTTCAGCTTGCACATTCATGGATTATTCAGTTAAAATGTCGCGCAATTGAATGTCATCTTCAGCGATCAAGTCGGGCGCCAACGAGTTCAGGTAACTTTATACCCCTGCCACATTCCACATGCAGGAGAACAATCTAGTACATATACATCTCAGGGTTCTGCATGCAATCGCATTTGACCTCGGATCATCTCCAAAGCCTGGACTTGGGTGCTAGTGGCGGGTTAGTTCTAATCGGAAGAAGCTTAATTTTCATTAGACAGTTACCATTCCCACCCTGGACACCCTGGACACTGATGTTAGTTCTTGATTACCCTTCCACTACTGAACCTAATAGTACACCTTCTTGTTGTGGTATGCTGCCACTGATGATGTATGCAGATTTTTTTGCTGTAAAAAGGATGACGGGCCTGCAGTAAACTAACCGCATTCTCAGTTTCAGGCTTTTCGGGGGGAGAGAAGGTGGAAAAGGGAATGAAGAGGCGCGGGAAGGAGAGATGTAGGGCCTGATACTCAGGTTACATTCTGACAGAAGTTTGTGTACCTCAAGGAATCTAATCTATCTTCAGATGTTCCACCATAAAGAGAGACAAGTGCATTTTCTATCGCATTTATGGCATTCTTTTGTGTGGACTCGTAAAATCGCAGCTTGTCAGAAAAAAAAACACACTGAAACTTCTTCAGAGCGCAGCTGATTTGCGTATTCCATGCACACATGATGTTGTCACACTGAGCACTGCATGCAAAATGTTTGTGCATACAGTTTCCTTTCCCAAGGCGCACTTTGCTTGCTTGATGTCAGGACACACCACATGATTAGCAATTTGTGCATCAAGTTAAGTGCGGAACGCCGCAGAATGAGGAGATCCGTGACAACACCAATCAGTGCTGTAGTCAGTGCTGTAGCACCTTTCTTTTTTCCTGCGAATTTGACGATAACATCAAAGTTAATATCCTTGTGGTTGTGTATGTGCAAGATGGCGAATGAAGAAAGTTGTTCTCCCGCCATGGAGCTGCACAGTGCAGTCTTCAACAGCTTCATGGATGGAACTCCCGGGCTGCGCTCCGCAGTGCACGAAGACACTACATACATAAACTTTATTAATGTGTCAAACACGTTAGCAGAGTTTTAACGGTCGGCTAAATAGATTCCTGGATGAGGCTGGATTAATTGGCTAGTCTAGTGTCTCAGTCTACTAGGGTCTGTAGTGATCACCTCTGAACATCCACCGGTGCCTCCATCTTAATTGTTACTGTTCATCTAATCTCCTCCCTATTCGTTCCCATGCCGACCCAATATAACTGTAAATGGATTGAAATGTTCACATACAGGAGTCATAACTGAAGTTTTGCTTTGCCGTAAACATTTCCAAAGGGACAGTTTCAGTTTCAGGCAATTTTTAAGGTTTAAAGCAAGTTATAGTTCACACAACAGTGTTTATAACATCTTTAACGGCTCCTAAACCGTGACGTGTAATAACGCGGGATGTATTCGAAAATACTGTTATTTGGACGCGAGAAGCGTGCGTCATATAATAAAAGCCTTTGGTGTGACAAATGAATAACTTTAAAACGAATTGATTTGATATGAAAATAATTGAAATATAAACAATAATAGTTAAAAAATGAAAATCTCAAACAATTTTAGTAAGCATTTGTGTACCACTTTGCGTATTGCTGTCCACGCCCGTGGTATATAGTTTTGGACTGGAAACTGTCTAATGGAAAGCTTCTTCCGATTAGAACTGACCTGCCACCAGCACCCATGTCCTGGCCTCGAGCTCCTCACTCTGAAGCCAGTGATCTGAGGTTATCAATTTCAAGAGCCAATTTGTGGTTATTTATAAGAGTTTACCATGCAGTTAATTCCCTACCCCTCCCTCCTAAAACTCCTGTTTGTTTTTACTCAAAAAGACCAATATCAAAGTTGTCTAACTTGTTTTATCATTCTCAGACACTTGTATTCTGAAAAACTTCGAAAATCATTTCGAAAGAATATATTTTGTGGGATATTACATTTTTATGATGTGGGAACCCTGTGGTGTGGCATGAAAATATTTAATTCAAATTTTGGGATGTTTCTTCTATGGGATTTTGTGGGATTTTCAATATGTTACTTAGGTCACTCCTCTCTGTCGTATAGAAGTAAAATTATTTCTGTTGCAATTTGTTTGACCTCAAACAACAGCTTGGCTGTTTTTTTCATAGTGCGGGAACCCTGTGGTAAAACATCAATATCTTTAATTCCAATTTTCGAGATGTTCCACCGAAGGGATTTTTTGGGATTTTTAGTATGTTACTTAGGTCACCTCTCTTGATATCTTAACAGTGAAAAACATTCTATTGCAATTAGTTTGATCTCAAACCACAGATTGACTGGACTAAATGTATGTTGTACAACTCTGGAATGTATAAATAAATTCATTGAAAACACATTAAACAGTGTATATCAATCATATAATAATACTACAATCAGAAAGTCAAAATCAGCAGAGTTAATGTATACATTCAAGCATCGTATGATTCAAGGTGGTGTGATATCTAGGGGATTCCCCTCCACTGTACTGCACTACATTATATGCTGTGCTGAGCTCTGACAGCACTACAATCGACTCACTACTCAATTTAACAGGCAAGGTTTTTGGGTGCAGAGAGAAGGCTATCAAATTGATGTGGTAAGTCAGTGTTACTTAAAATTCTGCTTAAAAAACTGGAGTTTCCAATCAACCTAAATAGCAATCTGAAACACACTAGAGCTGATACTAAACTAAGATCACAAATCAAAGTTTCCCCTAATTTTGTGATTTCACATTTTATCTAGTCAGATAACAAAGTCATAGTTTATTTTTCTTCAAGTGTCTATGCAAGGATAATATTTTGCAGGTTATATCGTTTTTTAATAAGGAAAAACTCTTAGATTTCACTTTAGTTTCTTTAATATTCTGATACAGTATTTCTGAAAACTTGGCCTCTATAAGAAGATATAAAGAGTCTTAAGGCTTGCTCTTGAAAACGCTCAAGTTGGGCAAATTTATTTTAAATACTGAAGCCTTTCACAGGAGTCTCTATCGGCCCGGCCATACCAATCGATAATTCCGATAATCGATAATAATCAATAACAATCGATAATAATCGATACCAATCAATCGATTAATATTGGAAATCGATGAAAATCGATCACGTAAAATTGTGTGAGTATCGATTTTCATCGATTTTCATCGATTTCTATCGATTTTCAACGATGCTCAGAAATCCTTCAGACATGGTAAAGATTTGTTGATAGTGCGGTAGATGAACTGACGCTCTGTTGTTAGCTACAGTTGGTGATCATGTGCTTCACCAAATTATTTAGATCACGTATCATTGTCATTCGCCGTGGTGAATTTTTGGAATCGATAATATTTGATATGAATCGATAATAATCGATATAATCAAGGACACTTGGGTTGTGAGTTCGATTACTTTCCGATGATCGATTTTTATCGATTGGTATGGCCGGGAATACACAGAAAAACTTACATAGAGTTTTGCCACTTCCGGTCTCGGCATTAATGATAGTATTTCTACCCTCCAATACTGCAGTTATAGCCTGAAAGCAAAACAGGAAAACATAACTGTCATATAAAAATGTACATTTTTCATGCAAAATATTTGCACAAATTTTGCTCAAATTTCTTCGCACTTTTTGCTGAATTTCACTGGGACGTTTGATTCCTAACTTGGCCAGTCTGTTGACGAGAACCTCGTTTATGCCTAAAGCTTGAAAGGAGCTCATCCGAATGCATTTTACAATCTTTTGCGGGCTCCAAACTCTGGTGCTTTTTGTCATCAATGTAGCCGCCATTTTGAATTCAAATGAAAACCGCTGTTACAAAGTATCGCTGGCTAAAATCGAATTTTTGGGTCAAAATTCTAAATTCATTTTATACGGCTTTTTTAATGGGTTTAACCGACATTTTAACAAAAAAACGTATAAATTACCTATTAATAACTAATTATTACATTTTTGCATATATGAATATATTTTTTTAAATTTGAAAACATTTGAAAAATGTCAATAATAATATTGGTCTTCCTGTGTTATGACGTATTTGTCAGAATTGTAAATTTTTGGGGCTTTGATGTGTGGCACTGCTGCGAATCACCACCAAATACTAACGCTAAAAATACATGTTTTAAACTGCTATTCCGCCAACATGTAGCCCAAAGCGTAGACTAATTCTGATTTTGTGTAACGCTAGCGATTTGTACGAACTCTATGGAATTTCCACCGCTGAATCCAGGGACGACAAGATGGACACGTTCGAAGATCGAGCTTCCACGTCTTCCTCAACGATTGAATGAGTTTGACGGTAAGAATTGCTTAGTCATGCACCTCATGGTGTCTCTCTATTGTAAACACACTACTAAAGACAAGGGATCTGCACGACAACAATTATAAAGGCATAATAATATAGCATATGACTTACTGATAGATTTCAACACCTCTTTACTTTGATTGTCCAGTAGTAAGCTAGCTTTAAATATGCAATCGTGAGATTTATATGGAATGCGCTTTTTCAAGAATTAAATTATTATTATTATTAATCTTCGTGGCTTCATCTTCTGTCCTCTATATCTGCGAGGGAAATTTCAATGCTGTTTGGGCCAGAGATCTTGAAATTAGCATAAATATAAATGTACACATTTTGTAAGTTGCATTTTGATTTCAAACCGAACCACGTTATGCAAATTATTAAAAATTAATAAATGTTTTTTTCGGCTATAACCTGGATTAATGATTTTTATGCGTTCATTTTACCTGGATTAGAGAATCAAATGGCCCAAAATCTGGATCCTTTACCGCCGCACATACATGTACAATGTATCATGTAATTATTGGGAGTACCCCCCCTTCCCCCCTGGGAGAATACCCCCTCACTCAAGTACAATGTATGTTACTGTAGTTGCATGAGATGCCAACATGCCAATACGTTAGTCCATATATGGCTATCTATCTTCTATCTCCCTATCGAGAGAAGTATGGGTGTGAGTGAGTTTCTCTGTTCAAAGTAGTAGAACGAAGCAACACAGTATGATGTCAACTCATCAACGGGCTTGACGAAGCAACTTTTATGATGTCAATGCATCAACGCACCAACGATGGGCCAGGTTATTTTAAGATATTAATTAATTCTTATAATTTTAATAACCGTATATGTACTAACACATTAACATGTTGGCGTCTCCACCTAATGGTACTTGAGTGGGGGGTACGTATATATTCTGCAATCTGGTCTCCTTTTGTGTTTGTATTTCTGCACTTTTTAAACCTTTGAGAAGGTTAGCAAATTCTCCAAATATTAATTAACAGCAGATAGCATAGTTTGGATGGACCAATTTGACTCTCAAAGAAGGATAAAATATAATGACATGAATACTGACTTGTAACATTTGGCTCAGATTATCCCCAGAGTGCACACTCAACTGTTCATTCGATTCTACACATGAGCGGTCTTTTTGTGATTTTTATCATTTGGTATGAAGCATTATTAAACTTAAGCTTTTAATATACATTGCCTAAAGCCCAGTTTCCTCAATCACTGCTGAGTGCTGTGCTTCCATACAGCTCACTATTTTGATCATTGCATGAATATATTTTGGGGCAGTCGTACATGTACATGTAATGCCCAGTTTCCTCATGCAATCACTGAGTGCTGTGCTTCCATATATATATAGGTCACTTAATTGATCATTGCATGAATACATTTGGGAGGCAGTCGTACATGTAATGCCCAGTTTCCTCATGCAATCACTGAGTGCTGTGCTTCCATATATATAGGTCACTTAATTGATCATTGCATGAATTCATTTGGGAGGCAGTTATACCGGGATTAATCTGTAAATCCTCAAGACATGACCACAATATGGCCAATTCTTACTGATTGACTTAAATGAAGGGTTCCAAATATGCAACAATAACAATAACGTATAGTGAACTCTGATCAAAAATTAAATTCTCCTGTAGGATCTTTGAATTTCAAATGAGAATTTGGGTTTTGATCACAATTCACTTACTCTGTTCTTGCAGGGTCCCCTTCAAATGCCAAAGTATTTGCCTTGGGGAGACTGAGTAATAATTTTTAGAACTACATCATGTACATGTATACAGTTTGTATACATATATGTACCATAGTTAGTAGAGAGAATGGTTAGGAAGCCTTTTTATATTTCTTTGTTCTAAGATTCCTAATGTCATTATGATGTTGAACGGGTCCTGACCGTGCACAATGTTTGTTCAAATTCATTAGAAAATGGCTAAACGACTGAACCCAAATGTTTTCTATTGGATTACTTATTTAAATATTCTAATATATATTTAATTTTGAATACTCCAGTTTCGAGTTGCTTAGACACTGCTGTACTTCTTGACAAAAGACGCATTTGCTCAGCCTTAGCCTCAATCCAGAGAATAACCTGTGGAATTAAAAAATGATTCTATTGTCCTATGTCAACATTTTTCACATTCTCGTTGGTATTATTTTGTGAATAATTTATGCTGAATTGAGGCTAAGGCTGAGCAAATGCGTCTTTTGTCAAGGTGCATATTAAACAACTCGAAACTGGAGTATTGGAATATATCGAAACAAGCAGCCAAAAGAAACGTTTGGGTTCAGTTGCTCAACCATAGCAAATTAAGGCAAAACAATGACAAAACAAAAGATTTGTGCACGGTCATAGTTGAAAAAAAAAACGAACAAAAACATATAACAAAAGGTTTCCCAACCAGTCCCCTCTACTAACTACATGTATGTATAGACTGAATGCAATATAAATAATGTCAGAGTAATATGCATACTATATATATTATATATACATACTACATGACACGTGCACCAGTAATAACTATGTATAGACTGAATGCAATATAAATAATGTCAGAGTAATATGCATACTATATATATTATATATACATAATACATGACACGTGCACCAGTAATAACTATGTATAGACTGAATGCAATATAAATAATGTCAGAGTAATATGCATACTATATATATTATATATACATAATACATGACACGTGCACCAGTAATAACTATGTATAGACTGAATGCAATATAAATAATGTCAGAGTAATATGCATACTATATATATTATATATACATACTACATGACATGTGCACCAGTAATAACTATGTATAGACTGAATGCAATATAAATAATGTCAGAGTAATATGCATACTATATATATTATATATACATACTACATGACACGTGCACCAGTAATAACTATGTATAGACTGAATGCAATATAAATAATGTCAGAGTAATATGCATACTATATATATTATATATACATAATACATGACATGTGCACCAGTAATAACTATGTATAGACTGAATGCAATATAAATAATGTCAGAGTAATATGCATACTATATATATTATATATACATACTACATGACATGTGCACCAGTAATAACTATGTATAGACTGAATGCAATATAAATAATGTCAGAGTAATATGCATACTATATATATTATATATACATACTACATGATCACATGTGCACCAGTAATAACTATGTATAGACTGAATGCAATATAAATAATGTCAGAGTAATATGCATACTATATATATTATATATACATACTACATGACATGTGCACCAGTAATAACTATGTATAGACTGAATGCAATATAAATAATGTCAGAGTAATATGCATACTATATATATTATATATACATAATACATGACATGTGCACCAGTAATAACTATGTATAGACTGAATGCAATATAAATAATGTCAGAGTAATATGCATACTATATATATTATATATACATAATACATGACATGTGCACCAGTAATAACTATGTATAGACTGAATGCAATATAAATAATGTCAGAGTAATATGCATACTATATATATTATATATACATAATACATGACATGTGCACCAGTAATAACTATGTATAGACTGAATGCAATATAAATAATGTCAGAGTAATATGCATACTATATATATTATATATATATACATACTACATGACACGTGCACCAGTAATAACTATGTATAGACTGAATGCAATATAAATAATGTCAGAGTAATATGCATACTATATATATTATATATACATAATACATGACATGTGCACCAGTAATAACTATGTATAGACTGAATGCAATATAAATAATGTCAGAGTAATATGCATACTATATATATTATATATACATAATACATGACATGTGCACCAGTAATAACTATGTATAGACTGAATGCAATATAAATAATGTCAGAGTAATATGCATACTATATATATTATATATACATAATACATGACATGTGCACCAGTAATAACTATGTATAGACTGAATGCAATATAAATAATGTCAGAGTAATATGCATACTATATATATTATATATACATACTACATGACATGTGCACCAGTAATAACTATGTATAGACTGAATGCAATATAAATAATGTCAGAGTAATATGCATACTATATATATTATATATACATACTACATGACATGTGCACCAGTAATAACTATGTATAGACTGAATGCAATATAAATAATGTCAGAGTAATATGCATACTATATATATTATATATATACATACTACATGACACGTGCACCAGTAATAACTATGTATAGACTGAATGCAATATAAATAATGTCAGAGTAATATGCATACTATATATAATTATATATACATACTACATGACATGTGCACCAGTAATAACTATGTATAGACTGAATGCAATATAAATAATGTCAGAGTAATATGCATACTATATATATTATATATACATAATACATGACACGTGCACCAGTAATAACTATGTATAGACTGAATGCAATATAAATAATGTCAGAGTAACATGCATACTATATATATTATATATACATACTACATGACACGTGCACCAGTAATAACTATGTATAGACTGAATGCAATATAAATAATGTCAGAGTAATATGCATACTATATATATTATATATACATAATACATGACACGTGCACCAGTAATAACTATGTATAGACTGAATGCAATATAAATAATGTCAGAGTAATATGCATACTATATATATTATATATACATACTACATGACATGTGCACCAGTAATAACTATGTATAGACTGAATGCAATATAAATAATGTCAGAGTAATATGCATACTATATATATTATATATATACATACTACATGACACGTGCACCAGTAATAACTATGTATAGACTGAATGCAATATAAATAATGTCAGAGTAATATGCATACTATATATATTATATATACATACTACATGACACGTGCACCAGTAATAACTATGTATAGACTGAATGCAATATAAATAATGTCAGAGTAATATGCATACTATATATATTATATATACATAATACATGACATGTGCACCAGTAATAACTATGTATAGACTGAATGCAATATAAATAATGTCAGAGTAATATGCATACTATATATATTATATATACATACTACATGACATGTGCACCAGTAATAACTATGTATAGACTGAATGCAATATAAATAATGTCAGAGTAATATGCATACTATATATATTATATATACATAATACATGACATGTGCACCAGTAATAACTATGTATAGACTGAATGCAATATAAATAATGTCAGAGTAATATGCATACTATATATATTATATATACATACTACATGACACGTGCACCAGTAATAACTATGTATAGACTGAATGCAATATAAATAATGTCAGAGTAATATGCATACTATATATATTATATATACATAATACATGACATGTGCACCAGTAATAACTATGTATAGACTGAATGCAATATAAATAATGTCAGAGTAATATGCATACTATATATATTATATATACATAATACATGACATGTGCACCAGTAATAACTATGTATAGACTGAATGCAATATAAATAATGTCAGAGTAATATGCATACTATATATATATATATACATAATACATGACATGTGCACCAGTAATAACTATGTATAGACTGAATGCAATATAAATAATGTCAGAGTAATATGCATACTATATATATTATATATACATACTACATGACATGTGCACCAGTAATAACTATGTATAGACTGAATGCAATATAAATAATGTCAGAGTAATATGCATACTATATATATTATATATACATACTACATGACATGTGCACCAGTAATAACTATGTATAGACTGAATGCAATATAAATAATGTCAGAGTAATATGCATACTATATATATTATATATACATACTACATGACATGTGCACCAGTAATAACTATGTATAGACTGAATGCAATATAAATAATGTCAGAGTAATATGCATACTAATATATATTATATATACATACTACATGACATGTGCACCAGTAATAACTATGTATAGACTGAATGCAATATAAATAATGTCAGAGTAATATGCATACTATATATAATTATATATACATACTACATGACATGTGCACCAGTAATAACTATGTATAGACTGAATGCAATATAAATAATGTCAGAGTAATATGCATACTATATATATTATATATACATACTACATGACATGTGCACCAGTAATAACTATGTATAGACTGAATGCAATATAAATAATGTCAGAGTAATATGCATACTATATATATTATATATACATACTACATGACATGTGCACCAGTAATAACTATGTATAGACTGAATGCAATATAAATAATGTCAGAGTAATATGCATACTATATATATTATATATACATACTACATGACATGTGCACCAGTAATAACTATGTATAGACTGAATGCAATATAAATAATGTCAGAGTAATATGCATACTATATATATTATATATACATACTACATGACACGTGCACCAGTAATAACTATGTATAGACTGAATGCAATATAAATAATGTCAGAGTAATATGCATACTATATATAATTATATATACATACTACATGACATGTGCACCAGTAATAACTATGTATAGACTGAATGCAATATAAATAATGTCAGAGTAATATGCATACTATATATATTATATATACATAATACATGACACGTGCACCAGTAATAACTATGTATAGACTGAATGCAATATAAATAATGTCAGAGTAACATGCATACTATATATATTATATATACATACTACATGACACGTGCACCAGTAATAACTATGTATAGACTGAATGCAATATAAATAATGTCAGAGTAATATGCATACTATATATATTATATATACATAATACATGACATGTGCACCAGTAATAACTATGTATAGACTGAATGCAATATAAATAATGTCAGAGTAATATGCATACTATATATATTATATATATACATAATACATGACATGTGCACCAGTATAATAACTATGTATAGACTGAATGCAATATAAATAATGTCAGAGTAATATGCATACTATATATATTATATATACATAATACATGACACGTGCACCAGTAATAACTATGTATAGATTGAATGCAATATAAATAATGTCAGAGTAATATGCATACTATATATATTATATATACATATACTACATGACATGTGCACCAGTAATAACTATGTATAGACTGAATGCAATATAAATAATGTCAGAGTAATATGCATACTATATATATTATATATACATACTACATGACACGTGCACCAGTAATAACTATGTATAGACTGAATGCAATATAAATAATGTCAGAGTAATATGCATACTATATATATTATATATACATACTACATGACACGTGCACCAGTAATAACTATGTATAGACTGAATGCAATATAAATAATGTCAGAGTAATATGCATACTATATATATTATATATACATAATACATGACACGTGCACCAGTAATAACTATGTATAGACTGAATGCAATATAAATAATGTCAGAGTAATATGCATACTATATATATTATATATACATACTACATGACATGTGCACCAGTAATAACTATGTATAGACTGAATGCAATATAAATAATGTCAGAGTAATATGCATACTATATATAATTATATATACATACTACATGACATGTGCACCAGTAATAACTATGTATAGACTGAATGCAATATAAATAATGTCAGAGTAATATGCATACTATATATATTATATATACATAATACATGACATGTGCACCAGTAATAACTATGTATAGACTGAATGCAATATAAATAATGTCAGAGTAATATGCATACTATATATATTATATATACATACTACATGACATGTGCACCAGTAATAACTATGTATAGACTGAATGCAATATAAATAATGTCAGAGTAATATGCATACTATATATATTATATATACATACTACATGACATGTGCACCAGTAATAACTATGTATAGACTGAATGCAATATAAATAATGTCAGAGTAATATGCATACTATATATAATTATATATACATACTACATGACATGTGCACCAGTAATAACTATGTATAGACTGAATGCAATATAAATAATGTCAGAGTAATATGCATACTATATATAATTATATATACATAATACATGACATGTGCACCAGTAATAACTATGTATAGACTGAATGCAATATAAATAATGTCAGAGTAATATGCATACTATATATAATTATATATACATACTACATGACATGTGCACCAGTAATAACTATGTATAGACTGAATGCAATATAAATAATGTCAGAGTAATATGCATACTATATATATTATATATATACATAATACATGACACGTGCACCAGTAATAACTATGTATAGACTGAATGCAATATAAATAATGTCAGAGTAATATGCATACTATATATATTATATATACATACTACATGACATGTGCACCAGTAATAACTATGTATAGACTGAATGCAATATAAATAATGTCAGAGTAATATGCATACTATATATATTATATATACATAATACATGACATGTGCACCAGTAATAACTATGTATAGACTGAATGCAATATAAATAATGTCAGAGTAATATGCATATACTATATATATTATATATATACATACTACATGACATGTGCACCAGTAATAACTATGTATAGACTGAATGCAATATAAATAATGTCAGAGTAATATGCATACTATATATATTATATATACATAATACATGACACGTGACCAGTAATAACTATGTATAGACTGAATGCAATATAAATAATGTCAGAGTAATATGCATACTATATATATTATATATACATACTACATGACATGTGCACCAGTAATAACTATGTATAGACTGAATGCAATATAAATAATGTCAGAGTAATATGCATACTATATATATTATATATACATACTACATGACATGTGCACCAGTAATAACTATGTATAGACTGAATGCAATATAAATAATGTCAGAGTAATATGCATACTATATATATTATATATACATACTACATGACATGTGCACCAGTAATAACTATGTATAGACCAAATGCAAATTATAAATAATGTCAGAGTAATATGCATACTATATATATTATATATACATAATACATGACACGTGCACCAGTAATAACTATGTATAGACTGAATGCAATATAAATAATGTCAGAGTAATATGCATACTATATATATTATATATACATACTACATGACACGTGCACCAGTAATAACTATGTATAGACTGAATGCAATATAAATAATGTCAGAGTAATATGCATACTATATATATTATATATACATACTACATGACATGTGCACCAGTAATAACTATGTATAGACTGAATGCAATATAAATAATGTCAGAGTAATATGCATACTATATATATTATATATACATACTACATGACACGTGCACCAGTAATAACTATGTATAGACTGAATGCAATATAAATAATGTCAGAGTAATATGCATACTATATATATTATATAGACATACTACATGACACGTGCACCAGTAATAACTATGTATAGACTGAATGCAATATAAATAATGTCAGAGTAATATGCATACTATATATATTATATATATACATAATACATGACATGTGCACCAGTAATAACTATGTATAGACTGAATGCAATATAAATAATGTCAGAGTAATATGCATACTATATATATTATATATATACATACTACATCACACGTGCACCAGTAATAACTATGTATAGACTGAATGCAATATAAATAATGTCAGAGTAATATGCATACTATATATATTATATATACATAATACATGACATGTGCACCAGTAATAACTATGTATAGACTGAATGCAATATAAATAATGTCAGAGTAATATGCATACTATATATATTATATATACATAATACATGACACGTGCACCAGTAATTGCCGTCGGAGCGAAGCGGAGATGGCCTACTATTCTTTGCCAATACATTTCTAAAATGTTCGAGGTGGTTATGTACACGCGCCTGCAATAACGTATGACAGCGGACATTACATCACGTGTACATCACATGTTAAACCCAAATCAACCAATCAGAATAGACCGTTCCCACGGCCGACAAGAAACCATCGCGAAATCCCAATCCAAAAGGTTTTACATGGAAGATTGTAAAACCATTGGGTGAATAAAATTCAAGAATCAGAATCTCTATCACGTGCATATCTCAAAAGCTATGAAAAGTGTCGCAGTTTACTGGGAAGAGAAACAATATTCACGTTACGTAAACATTGCAGATGACAGCGGATCACGTGTACATCGCATGCATCACGTGTACATTACATGTTCGCCCGTACATATAACGACAGCGTACATTTTTGGATTCCTCATGGCATTGGCATTACCCTGGGTGCCAGTGGTTTTGAGAAGTTTCACGATTTAGAGAGAGTAATTTTCCGTGCTAAATGTATATCGTTGAGAAAGTTCACTCCACAAACCTCCTGGCCACTCGAGACATCTCCGACGGACAGCCTCGCTTTAGAGTTCACTTCCTGTCAAACCGGTTTTATTGCCAGGACTAATTTGCATGTGTCACGTTTCACGTGGTGTGCAGCGAATGAATCAAAACAAACATGGGGGGAACTCGTTCGAAACGCCAGAGAACGTGTTCTGTTTATTGGGGGGAAAACGATCATTGTATTATTTCTGCCGTTCTTGATTCAGTAGAGCTTAACGCAGTGTTTGAACTAGACCTGAGAGACTTTCAGCTGTGCTTAGCTTGCTGCATGGCGGCGTTCTGCGAAGAGAAAACATCTCGTCGCTTGATGAACTGATCAAGTGAGACTTCGAATTCGTGAACCGACTTCAGCTTACTGACATTAGGAAACTCGGAGGCTAACTCGAACTGAACGGCGCTATGAAAGCCTACACGATCGAAATGTTCACTATCACTCGACATGTTACGTTTGTTTCCGACTTTCCGCTCAATACTCAAAAGGTTTGAAACCGGTTTTTGATGGTTTGCATGTGAGAGCCAATCAAAATAGACCGTTGGTGGTTTCTATGACGATCTCATGAATAGCCAATCAGCGAGCGGAATATTTTTTTCCTGGAATGTATTTGCATCTTTTGAGTTGTTACATTGTTCTTGATCTTGTTACATATCGTTATAAATAAAGTTAAAAGTTGTGTTATATCATTGTTTGACTCTACACCACATTTTCTTTAAAATCACCATGCAAACATATACGACGGCACTTCATTGGTTAAACCAACTACTAGTAACTATGTATAGACTGAATGCAATATAAATAATGTCAGAGTAATATGCATACTATATATATTATATATACATACTACATGACATGTGCACCAGTAATAACTATGTATAGACCAAATGCAAATTATAAATAATGTCAGAGTAATATGCATACTATATATATTATATATACATACTACATGACACGTGCACCAGTAATAACTATGTATAGACTGAATGCAATATAAATAATGTCAGAGTAATATGCATACTATATATATTATATATACATACTACATGACATGTGCACCAGTAATAACTATGTATAGACTGAATGCAATATAAATAATGTCAGAGTAATATGCATACTATATATATTATATATACATACTACATGACACGTGCACCAGTAATAACTATGTATAGACTGAATGCAATATAAATAATGTCAGAGTAATATGCATACTATATATATTATATATACATACTACATGACACGTGCACCAGTAATAACTATGTATAGACTGAATGCAATATAAATAATGTCAGAGTAATATGCATACTATATATATTATATATACATACTACATGACACGTGCACCAGTAATAACTATGTATAGATGAATGCAATATAAATAATGTCAGAGTAATATGCATACTATATATATTATATATACATAATACATGACATGTGCACCAGTAATAACTATGTATAGACTGAATGCAATATAAATAATGTCAGAGTAATATGCATACTATATATATTATATATACATACTACATCACACGTGCACCAGTAATAACTATGTATAGACTGAATGCAATATAAATAATGTCAGAGTAATATGCATACTATATATATTATATATACATAATACATGACATGTGCACCAGTAATAACTATGTATAGACTGAATGCAATATAAATAATGTCAGAGTAATATGCATACTATATATATTATATATACATAATACATGACACGTGCACCAGTAATTGCCGTCGGAGCGAAGCGGAGATGGCCTACTATTCTTTGCCAATACATTTCTAAAATGTTCGAGGTGGTTATGTACACGCGCCTGCAATAACGTATGACAGCGGACATTACATCACGTGTACATCACATGTTAAACCCAAATCAACCAATCAGAATAGACCGTTCCCACGGCCGACAAGAAACCATCGCGAAATCCCAATCCAAAAGGTTTTACATGGAAGATTGTAAAACCATTGGGTGAATAAAATTCAAGAATCAGAATCTCTATCACGTGCATATCTCAAAAGCTATGAAAAGTGTCGCAGTTTACTGGGAAGAGAAACAATATTCACGTTACGTAAACATTGCAGATGACAGCGGATCACGTGTACATCGCATGCATCACGTGTACATTACATGTTCGCCCGTACATATAACGACAGCGTACATTTTTGGATTCCTCATGGCATTGGCATTACCCTGGGTGCCAGTGGTTTTGAGAAGTTTCACGATTTAGAGAGAGTAATTTTCCGTGCTAAATGTATATCGTTGAGAAAGTTCACTCCACAAACCTCTGGCCACTCGAGACATCTCCGACGGACAGCCTCGCTTTAGAGTTCACTTCCTGTCAAACCGGTTTTATTGCCAGGACTAATTTGCATGTGTCACGTTTCACGTGGTGTGCAGCGAATGAATCAAAACAAACATGGGGGGAACTCGTTCGAAACGCCAGAGAACGTGTTCTGTTTATTGGGGGGGAAAACGATCATTGTATTATTTCTGCCGTTCTTGATTCAGTAGAGCTTAACGCAGTGTTTGAACTAGACCTGAGAGACTTTCAGCTGTGCTTAGCTTGCTGCATGGCGGCGTTCTGCGAAGAGAAAACATCTCGTCGCTTGATGAACTGATCAAGTGAGACTTCGAATTCGTGAACCGACTTCAGCTTACTGACATTAGGAAACTCGGAGGCTAACTCGAACTGAACGGCGCTATGAAAGCCTACACGATCGAAATGTTCACTATCACTCGACATGTTACGTTTGTTTCCGACTTTCCGCTCAATACTCAAAAGGTTTGAAACCGGTTTTTGATGGTTTGCATGTGAGAGCCAATCAAAATAGACCGTTGGTGGTTTCTATGACGATCTCATGAATAGCCAATCAGCGAGCGGAATATTTTTTTCCTGGAATGTATTTGCATCTTTTGAGTTGTTACATTGTTCTTGATCTTGTTACATATCGTTATAAATAAAGTTAAAAGTTGTGTTATATCATTGTTTGACTCTACACCACATTTTCTTTAAAATCACCATGCAAACATATACGACGGCACTTCATTGGTTAAACCAACTACTAGTAACTATGTATAGACTGAATGCAATATAAATAATGTCAGAGTAATATGCATACTATATATATTATATATACATACTACATGACATGTGCACCAGTAATAACTATGTATAGACTGAATGCAATATAAATAATGTCAGAGTAATATGCATACTATATATATTATATATACATATACTACATGACACGTGCACCAGTAATAACTATGTATAGACTGAATGCAATATAAATAATGTCAGAGTAATATGCATACTATATATATTATATATACATACTACATGACACGTGCACCAGTAATAACTATGTATAGACTGAATGCAATATAAATAATGTCAGAGTAATATGCATACTATATATATTATATATACATACTACATGACATGTGCACCAGTAATAACTATGTATAGACTGAATGCAATATAAATAATGTCAGAGTAATATGCATACTATATATATTATATATACATACTACATGACACGTGCACCAGTAATAACTATGTATAGACTGAATGCAATATAAATAATGTCAGAGTAATATGCATACTATATATATTATATATACATACTACATGACATGTGCACCAGTAATAACTATGTATAGACTGAATGCAATATAAATAATGTCAGAGTAATATGCATACTATATATATTATTTATTAAGATTCTTAATAAGATCTTAATAAGATTCTTATTAAGATCTTAAACCTTATTTTATAAGAATCTTATAAGATCTTACAAGATTCTTATAAGATCTTATAAGATTCTTATAAGATCTTGTAAGATCTTGTTCTAATCTTATAAGATCTTATAAAATTCTTACTCTGATCTTGCAAGATCTTATAAGATTCTTATAAGATCCTATAAGATCTTGTTCTAATCTTATAAGATCTTATAAAATTCTTACTCTGATCTTGCAAGATCTTATAAGATTCTTATAAACTCTTACAATATCTTATAACATTTTTATTAAGATCTTCAGTATAATCTTGTAAGATCTTATAAAATTCTTACTCTGATCTGGCAAGATCTTATAACATTCTTAACAAGATCTTACAAGATCGTATACACACTTGTATTTAAAAGATCGTATTGAAATTGTGCAAGATATTATGAAGATCAAGTATGAAAATCTCAATACATGTAAATCTTGAATGCAAACGAACATTTCAATATATTGAAATGAATAAGATGTTTATTTGATAAAACTTCAAGACAGTAATGTACAATGTTGATTGACATAAACAAAACAGTAAAATTATTAGAAGGTATTCCTTTAACTTGGATTCAATACTATAAATATCCAAATCACTTTGAATTATTTTGTACAGACTGATGTCAGTCCGGTGTCAGTTTTCTTAGCTTTTTGTTGACCTCTTGACTATTTGTCCACCACCATAATGATTTTATTGCATTTGTTATGCTTCATTCTATTGAAGAAGAACATAAAAGTATTAAAGCATATCATCATAATCAAACAGAGAATATTTTTAGTATGGAAGGAAATAACAGGAAAGCTTAATAACATAATATTGATCAGTGCATACAGTACATTCAGTAACAACTGAAAGCAGAGAACTGAAATAAGAATACTTCTATAGTTTCTTGAGCTGTGTTAGTGTGTAAGCAAATATTGATTCAGGTAAACAGTAAACAAACCACTGTTCAAATCTCTTTCAGTGAGTATTTATAAAGTTAAAAAACATTGCTGTTGAACCTCTCTGATCTCTTCGAAATACTACTTAATCGGTATTCGTAATCAGAGAAAAGCAGTCTTAATATTTTCTGTTTTAAGCAAACTATTTCAACAATATTGGTTTGTTCATTATCTAAGAATACTTTGATCTGAACTACTGTACATCAGTCCGTTTGGCTGACATTTGAATGGCTTCGTGATATCGAATCTTACCTTGTGAATTCAGCACAATTTCTTGTATTTCACTGCATATTTGTCAAGAAATAACACTCTACAACACATGCCAATTGTTCCATGTCGTTCTCCAGGGATTTAGTGGAAGAAAAGAGTGATTATTTGACTGAATAGTTTCAACTACACGTTATGTTAACGTTACTCAAGCGAAACTCAAAATGGCGGCTCACAAGAATTCAAAACCGTGTCAGTAGCCAATCAGAGTGAAGCTCTGCAGGGGATATGTTCCAAATATGGAGCTAGGTACTAGACTCCCTCGGCCATACAAAATTGTTGTGAAATTTTGTGTCTCGTCAGGCGTCTATAAAGGAAACTTTGCAAATTGAAAAATAACAAACTTTAAAGGAGGATTTGAATTCAATCAGCTAAGATAATTCCTTGAAAACCATGAAATATTTTTTGACTGCCGGCCATTTTAATACGGTATTTTGAAGACTTGTAGCGGGTTTTCTTTACAGTCTTTGAAATATTATTGGGTGATTCCTAAGAATTCCTAAGGATTCTCAGTTGGTTTTAGAGCATTCCCAAAAATTCCCAGCAATTCCAAGGTTTTCAGTTCAACATAATTTGCATGTCTTGGAATTATTTGGAATTCCTAGGAATTCCAAGGTTTCTGGGAATCCATTTTGCAAGGGTAATTATGCCCTATGATTCTTAGTAAGATTTTAATCAAGATCTTAATAAGAAAACTGTGTAAGATACATGTATCTTATAATTAATAAGATTCTTAGTAAGAATTTCATAAGAACTTATTAAGATATTGATATGTAAGATTGATTAAGATCTTATTAAGATATTGATATGTAAGTTTGATTAAGATCTTATTAAGATATTGATATGTAAGATTGATTAATTAAGATCTTATTAAGATATTGATATGTAAGATTGATTAAGATCTTATTAAGATATTGATATGTAAGTTTGATTAAGATCTTATTAAGATATTGATATGTAAGATTGATTAATTAAGATCTTATTAAGATATTGATATGTAAGATTGATTAAGATCTTATAAAGACAAATATAAAATCTTAATAAGAATTATGTAAGATAGCATCTATAAGATTCTTATTAAGATATTAATGTAAGATCTTATATGATTTGTTGAATCTATATAAGATCTTGTTAAGATCTTAATGTCTTAAGATTCCTTTAAGGTATTTTATAAGATCAGGGGCGGATCCAGGGGGAGGGTTCTGGGGGTTGCAACCCCCCCTATGGATATTTTTTAAATACTTGTATATGTCAGTATGTCTGTCCGTAGGTCCCTCTTGCCTTTCAGCTCTCTCCCTCGTAAGAATAATATAATTAATTCATACTATTTGCACGACCGTTCAACTTCGAGGGCGGTTTGACTGATAACTACTGAAAGAACCTGCCTTTTTTAGCGGCAAAAGTTCAAGGCAAGGTCTCACGTAAATATGATTTTTTTTTGAAAATGATTTAACAAATCCGGAAAAACACCCAAAACAAATTTAAAGACTGTACTTGTTGTTGAAATCGAGAAAATGTTGCCAAAAGTTATCTCTAACTCGAAAAAATCCGCGAAAAAGTGATTCGAATGTTCGGGTTGTTTTCGTAAAGTCACGTGATGTGACGTCACAAGTGGAACACGTGCACAGCGCTGATGCGTACGAACTGAAATTGTTTACTAACTTGAAGGTGCTTTTTATATGTCTTCGCTTTTCGAAACTTAGTTTTACACACTAAGCTCACCCAGGAAGACTCATTCCAAGCATCTTTGTTGGATGTCCAATAAACTCACAATTTTACTGAACATTGAGTTTTGTTGTGTTACTGTAATAAAACAACTCCAGATCTCTAAAATTGCATTTCAGAGCTTGTAGATTTCAAAAATTTCTGGGGGGGCATGCCCCCACACCCCCCTAGTACTTCGCGGCTTCGCCGCTCAGCTAACACAACCCCCTGTTTAAAAAAAACCTGGATCCGCCCCTGAAGATCTTGTTAAGGTTGGAAAATCTTAACAAGATCTTATTAAGATCTTAATGTCTTAAGATTCCTTTAAGGTATTTTATAAGATCTTGTTAAGATCAGAAAATCTTAACAAGATCTTATTAAGATCTTAACCCAACAAAACATCTTAGATCAATCTTATAAGATCTTATAAGATCTTACAAGATCTTGTAAGATCTTAACAAGATTTCTACCTGGGAGTAATAACTATGTATAGACTGAATGCAATATAAATAATATCAGAGTAATATGCATACTATATATATTATATATACATACTACATGACATGTGCACCAGTAATAACTATGTATAGACTGAATGCAATATAAATAATGTCAGAGTAATATGCATACTATATATATTATATATACATACTACATGACATGTGCACCAGTAATAACTATGTATAGACTGAATGCAATATAAATAATGTCAGAGTAATATGCATACTATATATATTATATATACATAATACATGACACGTGCACCAGTAATAACTATGTATAGACTGAATGCAATATAAATAATGTCAGAGTAATATGCATACTATATATATTATATATACATACTACATGACACGTGCACCAGTAATAACTATGTATAGACTGAATGCAATATAAATAATGTCAGAGTAATATGCATACTATATATATTATATATACATAATACATGACACGTGCACCAGTAATAACTATGTATAGACTGAATGCAATATAAATAATGTCAGAGTAATATGCATACTATATATATTATATATACATACTACATGACACGTGCACCAGTAATAACTATGTATAGACTGAATGCAATATAAATAATGTCAGAGTAATATGCATACTATATATATTATATATACATACTACATGACATGTGCACCAGTAATAACTATGTATAGACTGAATGCAATATAAATAATGTCAGAGTAATATGCATACTATATATATTATATATACATACTACATGACATGTGCACCAGTAATAACTATGTATAGACTGAATGCAATATAAATAATGTCAGAGTAATATGCATACTATATATATTATATATACATAATACATGACACGTGCACCAGTAATAACTATGTATAGACTGAATGCAATATAAATAATGTCAGAGTAATATGCATACTATATATATTATATATACATAATACATGACATGTGCACCAGTAATAACTATGTATAGACTGAATGCAATATAAATAATGTCAGAGTAATATGCATACTATATATATTATATATATACATACTACATGACACGTGCACCAGTAATAACTATGTATAGACTGAATGCAATATAAATAATGTCAGAGTAATATGCATACTATATATATTATATATACATAATACATGACACGTGCACCAGTAATAACTATGTATAGACTGAATGCAATATAAATAATGTCAGAGTAATATGCATACTATATATATTATATATACATACTACATGACATGTGCACCAGTAATAACTATGTATAGACTGAATGCAATATAAATAATGTCAGAGTAAATATGCATACTATATATATTATATATACATACTACATGACATGTGCACCAGTAATAACTATGTATAGACTGAATGCAATATAAATAATGTCAGAGTAATATGCATACTATATATATTATATATACATAATACATGACATGTGCACCAGTAATAACTATGTATAGACTGAATGCAATATAAATAATGTCAGAGTAATATGCATACTATATATATTATATATACATAATACATGACACGTGCACCAGTAATAACTATGTATAGACTGAATGCAATATAAATAATGTCAGAGTAATATGCATACTATATATATTATATATACATACTACATGACATGTGCACCAGTAATAACTATGTATAGACTGAATGCAATATAAATAATGTCAGAGTAATATGCATACTATATATATTATATATATACATACTACATGACATGTGCACCAGTAATAACTATGTATAGACTGAATGCAATATAAATAATGTCAGAGTAATATGCATACTATATATATTATATATACATACTACATGACACGTGCACCAGTAATAACTATGTATAGACTGAATGCAATATAAATAATGTCAGAGTAATATGCATACTATATATATTATATATACATAATACATGACATGTGCACCAGTAATAACTATGTATAGACTGAATGCAATATAAATAATGTCAGAGTAATATGCATACTATATATATTATATATACATAATACATGACATGTGCACCAGTAATAACTATGTATAGACTGAATGCAATATAAATAATGTCAGAGTAATATGCATACTATATATATTATATATACATACTACATGACACGTGCACCAGTAATAACTATGTATAGACTGAATGCAATATAAATAATGTCAGAGTAATATGCATACTATATATATTATATATACATAATACATGACATGTGCACCAGTAATAACTATGTATAGACTGAATGCAATATAAATAATGTCAGAGTAATATGCATACTATATATATATATATATACATAATACATGACATGTGCACCAGTAATAACTATGTATAGACTGAATGCAATATAAATAATGTCAGAGTAATATGCATACTATATATATTATATATACATAATACATGACATGTGCACCAGTAATAACTATGTATAGACTGAATGCAATATAAATAATGTCAGAGTAATATGCATACTATATATATTATATATACATACTACATGACATGTGCATCAGTAATAACTATGTATAGACTGAATGCAATATAAATAATGTCAGAGTAATATGCATACTATATATAATTATATATACATACTACATGACATGTGCACCAGTAATAACTATGTATAGACTGAATGCAATATAAATAATGTCAGAGTAATATGCATACTATATATATTATATATACATAATACATGACATGTGCACCAGTAATAACTATGTATAGACTGAATGCAATATAAATAATGTCAGAGTAATATGCATACTATATATATTATATATACATAATACGTGACATGTGCACCAGTAATAACTATGTATAGACTGAATGCAATATAAATAATGTCAGAGTAATATGCATACTATATATATTATATATACATACTACATGACACGTGTGCACCAGTAATAACTATGTATAGACTGAATGCAATATAAATAATGTCAGAGTAATATGCATACTATATATATTATATATACATAATACATGACATGTGCACCAGTAATAACTATGTATAGACTGAATGCAATATAAATAATGTCAGAGTAATATGCATACTATATATATTATATATACATAATACATGACACGTGCACCAGTAATAACTATGTATAGACTGAATGCAATATAAATAATGTCAGAGTAATATGCATACTATATATATTATATATACATACTACATGACACGTGCACCAGTAATAACTATGTATAGACTGAATGCAATATAAATAATGTCAGAGTAATATGCATACTATATATATTATATATACATAATACATGACATGTGCACCAGTATAATAACTATGTATAGACTGAATGCAATATAAATAATGTCAGAGTAATATGCATACTATATATATTATATATACATACTACATGACATGTGCACCAGTAATAACTATGTATAGACTGAATGCAATATAAATAATGTCAGAGTAATATGCATACTATATATATTATATATACATAATACATGACATGTGCACCAGTAATAACTATGTATAGACTGAATGCAATATAAATAATGTCAGAGTAATATGCATACTATATATATTATATATACATACATACATGACACGTGCACCAGTAATAACTATGTATAGACTGAATGCAATATAAATAATGTCAGAGTAATATGCATACTATATATATTATATATACATACTACATGACATGTGCACCAGTAATAACTATGTATAGACTGAATGCAATATAAATAATGTCAGAGTAATATGCATACTATATATATATATATATATATATATACACATGACATGTGCACCAGTAATAACTATGTATAGACTGAATGCAATATAAATAATGTCAGAGTAATATGCATACTATATATATTATATATACATACTACATGACACGTGCACCAGTAATAACTATGTATAGACTGAATGCAATATAAATAATGTCAGAGTAATATGCATACTATATATATTATATATACATAATACATGACATGTGCACCAGTAATAACTATGTATAGACTGAATGCAATATAAATAATGTCAGAGTAATATGCATACTATATATATTATATATACATAATACATGACACGTGCACCAGTAATAACTATGTATAGACTGAATGCAATATAAATAATGTCAGAGTAATATGCATACTATATATATTATATATACATACTACATGACACGTGCACCAGTAATAACTATGTATAGACTGAATGCAATATAAATAATGTCAGAGTAATATGCATACTATATATATTATATATACATAATACATGACATGTGCACCAGTATAATAACTATGTATAGACTGAATGCAATATAAATAATGTCAGAGTAATATGCATACTATATATATTATATATACATACTACATGACATGTGCACCAGTAATAACTATGTATAGACTGAATGCAATATAAATAATGTCAGAGTAATATGCATACTATATATATTATATATACATAATACATGACACGTGCACCAGTAATAACTATGTATAGACTGAATGCAATATAAATAATGTCAGAGTAATATGCATACTATATATATTATATATACATACTACATGACATGTGCACCAGTAATAACTATGTATAGACTGAATGCAATATAAATAATGTCAGAGTAATATGCATACTATATATATTATATATACATACTACATGACATGTGCACCAGTAATAACTATGTATAGACTGAATGCAATATAAATAATGTCAGAGTAATATGCATACTATATATATTATATATACATACTACATGACATGTGCACCAGTAATAACTATGTATAGACTGAATGCAATATAAATAATGTCAGAGTAATATGCATACTATATATATTATATATACATACTACATGACACGTGCACCAGTAATAACTATGTATAGACTGAATGCAATATAAATAATGTCAGAGTAATATGCATACTATATATATTATATATACATACTACATGACATGTGCACCAGTAATAACTATGTATAGACTGAATGCAATATAAATAATGTCAGAGTAATATGCATACTATATATATTATATATACATACTACATGACACGTGCACCAGTAATAACTATGTATAGACTGAATGCAATATAAATAATGTCAGAGTAATATGCATACTATATATATTATATATACATACTACATGACATGTGCACCAGTAATAACTATGTATAGACTGAATGCAATATAAATAATGTCAGAGTAATATGCATACTATATATATTATATATACATACTACATGACATGTGCACCAGTAATAACTATGTATAGACTGAATGCAATATAAATAATGTCAGAGAGTAATATGCATACTATATATATATATATATACATACTACATGACATGTGCACCAGTAATAACTATGTATAGACTGAATGCAATATAAATAATGTCAGAGTAATATGCATACTATATATATTATATATACATAATACATGACATGTGCACCAGTAATAACTATGTATAGACTGAATGCAATATAAATAATGTCAGAGTAATATGCATACTATATATATTATATATACATACTACATGACATGTGCACCAGTAATAACTATGTATAGACTGAATGCAATATAAATAATGTCAGAGTAATATGCATACTATATATATTATATATACATACTACATGACACGTGCACCAGTAATAACTATGTATAGACTGAATGCAATATAAATAATGTCAGAGTAATATGCATACTATATATATTATATATACATACTACATGACACGTGCACCAGTAATAACTATGTATAGACTGAATGCAATATAAATAATGTCAGAGTAATATGCATACTATATATATTATATATACATAATACATGACATGTGCACCAGTAAATAACTATGTATAGACTGAATGCAATATAAATAATGTCAGAGTAATATGCATACTATATATATTATATATACATACTACATGACATGTGCACCAGTAATAACTATGTATAGACTGAATGCAATATAAATAATGTCAGAGTAATATGCATACTATATATATTATATATACATAATACATGACATGTGCACCAGTAATAACTATGTATAGACTGAATGCAATATAAATAATGTCAGAGTAATATGCATACTATATATATTATATATACATACTACATGACATGTGCACCAGTAATAACTATGTATAGACTGAATGCAATATAAATAATGTCAGAGTAATATGCATACTATATATATTATATATACATACTACATGACATGTGCACCAGTAAACTATGTATAGACTGAATGCAATATAAATAATGTCAGAGTAATATGCATACTATATATATTATATATACATACTACATGACATGTGCACCAGTAATAACTATGTATAGACTGAATGCAATATAAATAATGTCAGAGTAATATGCATACTATATATATTATATATACATACTACATGACATGTGCACCAGTAATAACTATGTATAGACTGAATGCAATATAAATAATGTCAGAGTAATATGCATACTATATATATTATATATACATACTACATGACATGTGCACCAGTAATAACTATGTATAGACTGAATGCAATATAAATAATGTCAGAGTAATATGCATACTATATATATTATATATACATACTACATGACATGTGCACCAGTAATAACTATGTATAGACTGAATGCAATATAAATAATGTCAGAGTAATATGCATACTATATATATTATATATACATACTACATGACATGTGCACCAGTAATAACTATGTATAGACTGAATGCAATATAAATAATGTCAGAGTAATATGCATACTATATATATTATATATACATATACTACATGACATGTGCACCAGTAATAACTATGTATAGACTGAATGCAATATAAATAATGTCAGAGTAATATGCATACTATATATATTATATATACATACATACACATGACACGTGCACCAGTAATAACTATGTATAGACTGAATGCAATATAAATAATGTCAGAGTAATATGCATACTATATATATTATATATACATACTACATGACATGTGCACCAGTAATAACTATGTATAGACTGAATGCAATATAAATAATGTCAGAGTAATATGCATACTATATATATATATATATACATACTACATGACATGTGCACCAGTAATAACTATGTATAGACTGAATGCAATATAAATAATGTCAGAGTAATATGCATACTATATATATATATATACATACTACATGACATGTGCACCAGTAATAACTATGTATAGACTGAATGCAATATAAATAATGTCAGAGTAATATGCATACTATATATATTATATATACATACTACATGACATGTGCACCCAGTAATAACTATGTATAGACTGAATGCAATATAAATAATGTCAGAGTAATATGCATACTATATATATTATATATACATACTACATGACATGTGCACCAGTAATAACTATGTATAGACTGAATGCAATATAAATAATGTCAGAGTAATATGCATACTATATATATTATATATACATAATACATGACATGTGCACCAGTAATAACTATGTATAGACTGAATGCAATATAAATAATGTCAGAGTAATATGCATACTATATATATTATATATACATACTACATGACATGTGCACCAGTAATAACTATGTATAGACTGAATGCAATATAAATAATGTCAGAGTAATATGCATACTATATATATTATATATACATAATACATGACATGTGCACCAGTAATAACTATGTATAGACTGAATGCAATATAAATAATGTCAGAGTAATATGCATACTATATATATTATATATACATACTACATGACATGTGCACCAGTAATAACTATGTATAGACTGAATGCAATATAAATAATGTCAGAGTAATATGCATACTATATATATTATATATATACATACTACATGACATGTGCACCAGTAATAACTATGTATAGACTGAATGCAATATAAATAATGTCAGAGTAATATGCATACTATATATATTATATATACATACTACATGACATGTGCACCAGTAATAACTATGTATAGACTGAATGCAATATAAATAATGTCAGAGTAATATGCATACTATATATATTATATATACATACTACATGACATGTGCACCAGTAATAACTATGTATAGACTGAATGCAATATAAATAATGTCAGAGTAATATGCATACTATATATATTATATATACATACTACATGACATGTGCACCAGTAATAACTATGTATAGACTGAATGCAATATAAATAATGTCAGAGTAATATGCATACTATATATATTATATATACATACTACATGACATGTGCACCAGTAATAACTATGTATAGACTGAATGCAATATAAATAATGTCAGAGTAATATGCATACTATATATATTATATATACATACTACATGACACGTGCACCAGTAATAATAACTATGTATAGACTGAATGCAATATAAATAATGTCAGAGTAATATGCATACTATATATATTATATATACATACTACATGACATGTGCACCAGTAATAACTATGTATAGACTGAATGCAATATAAATAATGTCAGAGTAATATGCATACTATATATATTATATATACATACTACATGACATGTGCACCAGTAATAACTATGTATAGACTGAATGCAATATAAATAATGTCAGAGTAATATGCATACTATATATATTATATATACATACTACATGACACGTGCACCAGTAATAACTATGTATAGACTGAATGCAATATAAATAATGTCAGAGTAATATGCATACTATATATATTATATATACGGGCAATTCCACATGAGAGAAGGAAAAAATGCATTTCTCAGAACTTGTAAAACTGAATGAATTTGTTTCAAATCATAGTCTTTAGTGTTCAATGTTTATGAATTTTATAAAATTTTCTTGGTCTGACAGTCAGGGGGGACATCAACACAGTGAGAGCATATGGATATTTTTTGGTTATAATTTGCCCTTAATTAGAGCAATTTGAATTTTCTTAAATAAACATGTGCAAATAAAACTACAGCTAGGAGTTGTATGTAAGGTTGGTAAACATATGTGATGGTCTTTCAAAATACATAATCTTGGGAAGACTCCTCAAGCATTAACAATTATTTGGGGGGTATGAATTTCGTTACAGACGTTACATAGCCAGACTACAAAAATATGATTATTTTTACATTGCAAGCCAAGCCCAAGTCTTCTGATTGTGGTTTCCCTGGTTCTCTTTTGAAAAGTTATAGGAAACAAAAATATGACAAGAGATTAGGTACAGCTCTTTAAAAGAGTTACTGAAATCATGTTACAGACGTTACATTTTTGGTGTTACAGACGTTACACAGATATGATATTGCATGTAGTAAAAAGTACATGCTTTCTTCACTGTTTTCATAAAGTCACCTAAACCTTGGTACCTTGGTAATTTCATCAACAGAACACTTTTCAAACCACCATGGAAGGGTTTTTACCACAAACGAAGCTTGAGAGGATATATGATCTTCAAAATATAGTTTGATTATAGCCACTTGTCAGTGTCTTTATATTAAATAATTATAAGGTGGAAAATTAATATTCAATAAGCTTAAGCATTACAATGTTGTGACAAGTTGAACAACAATATAAAACATACATTTTCTAGTGTTCATATTATGCACCTTTAAGTTTCATTGCATAAAATGATCTATATTTCGTACATACATGTAACGTCTGTAACAAAAGCTGTAACGTCTGTAACACCAAACTTTTCTTCATTGCTCAGAGTGAATAGAATAATCCTGGAAAGTTTACTGTTTATAATAAACTTCAAACATATAGCAAGAGCTCCATCACCAATTATGGTTTTAAAGGTTTTTAAATTCACAGAAATTTGTGTTAAAATACAATAACCTGAAAGTATGGGTGATTTTACTGTAACGTCTGTAACGTATTAAACTCTCTGTATATAAGCAACTTGGGAGACTTGACATAATATATTACCTATACAACTTCACTCCCCCCTACCTAACAAATCTAGACAAAAGAAAAATCAAAACTCCCTTTGGCCATCAAACTGTACTTAAATAAATTACAAAATCTTGTCTGAAGTGTAACGTCTGTAACGAAGAACTGACCATACATACTACATGACATGTGCACCAGTAATAACTATGTATAGACTGAATGCAATATAAATAATGTCAGAGTAATATGCATACTATATATATTATATATACATACTACATGACATGTGCACCAGTAATAACTATGTATAGACTGAATGCAATATAAATAATGTCAGAGTAATATGCATACTATATATATTATATATACATACTACATGACATGTGCACCAGTAATAACTATGTATAGACTGAATGCAATATAAATAATGTCAGAGTAATATGCATACTATATATATTATATATACATACTACATGACATGTGCACCAGTAATAACTATGTATAGACTGAATGCAATATAAATAATGTCAGAGTAATATGCATACTATATATATTATATATACATACTACATGACATGTGCACCAGTAATAACTATGTATAGACTGAATGCAATATAAATAATGTCAGAGTAATATGCATACTATATATATTATATATACATACTACATGACATGTGCACCAGTAATAACTATGTATAGACTGAATGCAATATAAATAATGTCAGAGTAATATGCATACTATATATATTATATATACATACTACATGACATGTGCACCAGTAATAACTATGTATAGACTGAATGCAATATAAATAATGTCAGAGTAATATGCATACTATATATATTATATATATACATACTACATGACATGTGCACCAGTAATAACTATGTATAGACTGAATGCAATATAAATAATGTCAGAGTAATATGCATACTATATATATTATATATACATACTACATGACATGTGCACCAGTAATAACTATGTATAGACTGAATGCAATATAAATAATGTCAGAGTAATATGCATACTATATATATTATATATACATACTACATGACATGTGCACCAGTAATAACTATGTATAGACTGAATGCAATATAAATAATGTCAGAGTAATATGCATACTATATATATTATATATACATACTACATGACATGTGCACCAGTAATAACTATGTATAGACTGAATGCAATATAAATAATGTCAGAGTAATATGCATACTATATATATTATATATACATACTACATGACATGTGCACCAGTAATAACTATGTATAGACTGAATGCAATATAAATAATGTCAGAGTAATATGCATACTATATATATATATATATACATACTACATGACATGTGCACCAGTAATAACTATGTATAGACTGAATGCAATATAAATAATGTCAGAGTAATATGCATACTATATATATTATATATACATAATACATGACATGTGCACCAGTAATAACTATGTATAGACTGAATGCAATATAAATAATGTCAGAGTAATATGCATACTATATATATTATATATACATACTACATGACATGTGCACCAGTAATAACTATGTATAGACTGAATGCAATATAAATAATGTCAGAGTAATATGCATACTATATATATTATATATACATACTACATGACATGTGCACCAGTAATAACTATGTATAGACTGAATGCAATATAAATAATGTCAGAGTAATATGCATACTATATATATTATATATACATACTACATGACATGTGCACCAGTAATAACTATGTATAGACTGAATGCAATATAAATAATGTCAGAGTAATATGCATACTATATATATTATATATACATACTACATGACATGTGCACCAGTAATAACTATGTATAGACTGAATGCAATATAAATAATGTCAGAGTAATATGCATACTATATATATATTATATATACATACTACATGACATGTGCACCAGTAATAACTATGTATAGACTGAATGCAATATAAATAATGTCAGAGTAATATGCATACTATATATATATATATATACATAATACATGACATGTGCACCAGTAATAACTATGTATAGACTGAATGCAATATAAATAATGTCAGAGTAATATGCATACTATATATATTATATATACATACTACATGACATGTGCACCAGTAATAACTATGTATAGACTGAATGCAATATAAATAATGTCAGAGTAATATGCATACTATATATATTATATATACATACTACATGACATGTGCACCAGTAATAACTATGTATAGACTGAATGCAATATAAATAATGTCAGAGTAATATGCATACTATATATATTATATATACATACTACATGACATGTGCACCAGTAATAACTATGTATAGACTGAATGCAATATAAATAATGTCAGAGTAATATGCATACTATATATATTATATATACATACTACATGACATGTGCACCAGTAATAACTATGTATAGACTGAATGCAATATAAATAATGTCAGAGTAATATGCATACTATATATATTATATATACATACTACATGACATGTGCACCAGTAATAACTATTTGATATGTCTTTCTATGAATACAGATAATGACCATACTCCTACAGTGACTGGAAATAACATCAATAACAGTTTGTTGGCCCTTGAAGGCAGGGTTCCTAACTATCTACTGCTGGTGTCCTTGTTAGAAGTGCTGTGCTCTTTGTATGAAAGCAACCCAGAGAAGAGTAATAAAATATTCAGTGGTGAGAGAAACAAACTCCAGTAGTAGTAGAGTACAATGTAGCTTGTCTGAGAAGTGCTGGAATAGATATAATAATAATAAAGTATTATTATTAATATTTAGAATTTTAAAATGGTTGTACATGTATATATATAGATATTTGGTGTGACAAAATATTATTACTTGGCAGGCTGCCTGTGGCATGCCGAGTTGAAAAATGGGCTTTCTTTTTCTTATGGCCACGAATTGCCAACTGGATGCCAAGGCGCATGCGCTCTGTGCCGCTGAGGAAACCAAAGGCTCATTGCTAAAGCCTGCTTATAAGTGAACACTTAATAATAATAATAGAGTGTCTTGTTGTTTAAAAATCAATCAATTAATATGCTGCAGTATCATAATATTAATGACATGTATAGATACAGTGTAATTGAAACTGTGCAACTATTGCTTTAGTTGCACAGTTATACATTATTATATACTGTATCATGTTTCATTTCTGATAATCTGGTCTTAATCTCTACATTATTGAGTGGTAATTGATATCATTTCATTGCAGTTGTCTGTGAACAGCTCTGTGAAATGAAGGTGAGCAACATGCAGTGTTTCAATCATTTCCCTAATAAACATGTACCCATGACTGTCTCTAGCACTCGTTGTTGCCATGCGTCCCAGAAAAGGTAGAACTACACGTACAGGTCTATATATACATACTTTTCCCAAGCCCGCTGGTCACATTGGACGTCTCTAATATCAGAATTACTCCCATTCTGTTGCAGGTCATGCCAGCATTTTCGTTTCTGGAGGAGTTTGGTGTCATAAGATCCAAGTATAAAATGGCCTTTAATGATCTTATGCAGGCTGCTGCCAAATCTGTCAACTGTGAGGTATTAATGCATGTATATATGTGGTTTAATATTTTTCTAAAGGACTCACAACTTTATCCTATTTTTTAATTGTCATGCATATTTGTGTTTTTGGGGACAATGTTTTCTTTCAGTATGTTTATTTTCTCTTCTGAAACCGCGACAAACCTGGTTGGCCGCCATCTTGCCGAAACGCTGTAGGTGATTATCGAGAAATAGTCTGAAGTTCTCGGCCAATCAGCGCGCTTGATTTTCTATAATCACCTGTGTAAAATTTTTATACTAATATTATTTATAAAATTCCAAATATTATTATTGTAGACAGCATTTTGAGGTGCTTTTGTTTTCTAATAATGTTACCTGTTTGTACAGGGATCACTAGTATGGCCTTCCAAGCTGCCGCGAAATAGTTTCCAGTATCCAACATACCCATGGTATGCTATCAAGTTGAGATTTATCTTCTTCCATGTACAAATGTAACATACATGAAACATTAAGCCTGGACCTCACTAGCGACATAAGCATAATCAACATATGCAGACTCAGGACACCATTTATGCAATAGGTGTGAGAAAAGACAGTCAAGCACCGTTAATGAGCAATGCATTACTGAGTCTGCCTATGTTGCTTGTGCTTATACATACATGTATACATAATCTTTATTTTTTGCTTATGTCGCTAGTGAGGACCAGGCTTTAAAGCTGATCCTGCATTTTGCTATTATTGCTCACCACAATGTAGGCCCATTGGTCAGGACCTCTTACATTCTCGGCAGTCAAGATACTCGGAAGAGTTTGAGGAAATTAGCCGTCTTGGTAAAGGTGGCTTTGGCAGCGTTGTTAAAGTGAGAATTGTATAAGAACAATGAAATTTACTCACTTCTCCTTGAGGTTCTTTGGATTTCAAAGGAGAATTTGGGTGTCACTTACAGTGTACGTGACTGTTGTTGCACAGTACTGAACACCTACATATTGCTCAACCATTTTTATTGTTTAAACAACATATATATGTACAGTCTATATAGTTGAAGAACATTATAAAATAACTATGATATAACACGCGCTCTGATTGGCCAAAGGATGCATATGCCGCATGCTCTATGAGCACAGAGCACGCGCGTGCAGATATTCAAACACTTTTGTAACGAACAAAATTGAAAACTTGCCTGAAAATCATAATTGTATTTTATAAAAGAAATAGAAAACTTGTCAGCTGTACTATGTACAGTTTTAGAGCACACTATATGCATCGCATGCTTCTCCTAACTCTTCTCTCATGTTCTATTCAGTCTCTCCACATGCTCTAAAACTGCACATATAGCATGTGCATGACATGTGCATACATTTTACATTCACTATGTATTAATGTACATTTATGTATACAATATGCCATGCAACATTGTTTATTTCATACTCTTGTACAGGTCAAAAACAAGCTTGACGGAAGGGAATATGCCATCAAGAAAGTTCCTTTAAAGGAAGCTGATCCAGACCTTTGCTTGAAGGTGGGTCCAGATGACATTGGAGGGGGGGGGGGGGGGGGAGGGGGGGGGAAGGCAGGGGGGCAGGGGGGGGGGGGCAGGGTATGAGGTAGACCATGAGGTATTTTTTTAGAATGGGGAATTTTTCACGGTTTGGCAAGTATTTTTCAAGGTTTTCCAACGGTCACCTCTTCCATTTTTACCTTGAAGAACCCTACCCGGGACATGTACATTGTACACTCCCATAACATCATGTGTGACCCGGAAAAGTGGGACCACTTTTGTATTTCTTACACTAATACTTCTATCTTGAAGATGAAACAATATTAACAATCCCAGTGGGGCGGGAGGGGGGGGGGGGGGGGCTCCAATGTGAAAGAGGCAGGGATGATCGTTATCTCTTTTAGGGGTGTAACTTATGGTGTTGGTATCAATTAGGGTTGCTCACAAAGAAAACGAAAACACGTGTTGGTCCATGGTCTGGTCTGGTTTAGAATGGTATATTTTAGATGTGGCTAAATGTAATTTAGGCAAAGTTAAAATGGAGGCGTGCTGGTTAGCGGCTCAGCATGCTGCTGCGGGGTGCCCTTCCTCTTGCTGCAGGGCTGGCACATGTGGTATTCGCTGTGGATCGTGCGATCCATTGCTGCTGGAGTGCATGATGCACCCTGGGTCCTTTGCCGCCGGGGACCGGGCATCCCTTATGGTGGCAATAGTGCACCACCTAAGCCCAACCTCATCTTTACTGATGAGTTTAAGGGTCAAATAAAGCTTAATTATAAGCCATGCCCAGATAGTTCTCCTTTAGCTAGGGATTTAATTCAGATTTTCCGGTGATCATCCTTGCCATGTTCACATAGGAGTCTCCCCCCTGGGGCAAGAATGTCTCAACCCAAACTAGCGTTTGTCCCTTTATGACCCTAAAACAAATCCATGATTTTATTATTTTCGTTTTCGCAAAGCGAGCAGGTAAACAAAACAAAAAATATTTTTTGAGGACATAAGTTAATGATTAATTTATTACATAGCTAGGGGGGTACTGCAAAAAAATGACCAATATATTCTGTTTCGGACCCATATATTAAATATTAGTTCTGTCATGCTAAAGTTCACCTCCATCTAGAGCGTCTTCTGCTCATGAAAATTGTCCAAAAATGTCCAAAAATAGCCTGGGCGGGTACCTTAAAGGTGGCCACACTTTTAAATATTACTATGCAATTAATGTCGTCATGTTGTTTGAACTTAGATTTTGCGTGAGGTCAAAGTGTTAGCAAGGCTGAACCATGTTAATGTAGTTGGATACCATGCTGCATGGTTAGAATTTGTCGCAACACAGAACTCAAAAAGTGCAATTCCACGTAAGTTATCTCTGATAAAAAGTATTTGCTTTGGTGAACGATGGGCTGAGAGATGGGAGAGTGTGATGATGATGATGATGATGGATTATTTACTACTTAGCAGCCAAAAGGCTGAATTGCATAATATATGTATGTGTTTGTGGAGGAGGGGTAAGGGGGAGGATTGTATTTTTCTTATCTCAGTATTTCTCCATAAATCTGTCAACAGGGGTGACTACACATCCAGTCAGTCTAAGAGAACTTGATGAATTTTCTTCAAGGAATGGTATTTATAAGTGAGTACTTGGCAATGAAAAGTACAATGTAGTTCTGTCTGATCTACATTCTCATTGGTACTTTGTACACTGTATGTCTCTCTATCACAAGTAGTGGGTGGACTGGTTGGTCCTGGTACTTTGTACACTGTATGTCTCTCTATCACAAGTAGTGGGTGGACTGGTTGGTCCTGGTACTTTGTACACTGTATGTCTCTCTATCACAAGTAGTGGATGGACTGGTTGGTCCTGGTACTTTGGTTTTGTACACTGTATGTCTCTCTATCACAAGTAGTGGGTGGACTGGTTGGTCCTGGTACTTTGTACACTGTATGTCCCTCTATCACAAGTAGTGGGTGGACTGGTTGGTCCTGGTACTTTGTACACTGTATGTCTCTCTATCACAAGTAGTGGGTGGACTGGTTGGTCCTGGTACTTTGTACACTGTATGTCTCTCTATCACAAGTAGTGGATGGACTGGTTGGTCCTGGTACTTTGTACACTGTATGTCTCTCTATCACAAGTAGTGGATGGACTGGTTGGTCCTAGTACTTTGTACACTGTATGTCTCTCTATCACAAGTAGTGGGTGGACTGGTTGGTCCTGGTACTTTGTACACTGTATGTCCCTCTATCACAAGTAGTGGATGGACTGGTTGGTCCTGGTACTTTGTACACTGTATGTCTCTCTATCACAAGTAGTGGGTGGACTGGTTGGTCCTGGTACTTTGTACAATGTATGTCCCTCTATCACAAGTAGTGGTAGTGGATGGACTGGTTGGTCCTGGTACTTTGTACACTGTATGTCTCTCTATCACAAGTAGTGGATGGACTGGTTGGTCCTGGTACTTTGTACAATGTATGTCCCTCTATCACAAGTAGTGGATGGACTGGTTGGTCCTGGTACTTTGTACAATGTATGTCCCTCTATCACAAGTAGTGGATGGACTGGTTGGTCCTGGTACTTTGTACAATGTATGTCTCTCTATCACAAGTAGTGGATGGACTGGTTGGTCCTGGTACTTTGTACAATGTATGTCCCTCTATCACAAGTAGTGGATGGACTGGATGGTCCTGGTACTTTGTACACTGTATGTCTCTCTATCACAAGTAGTGGGTGGACTGGTTGGTCCTGGTACTTTGTACACTGTATGTCCCTCTATCACAAGTAGTGGATGGACTGGTTGGTCCTGGTACTTTGTACACTGTATGTCCCTCTATCACAAGTAGTGGATGGACTGGTTGGTCCTGTACTTTGTACACTGTATGTACCTGTATCACAAGTAGTGGATGGACTGGTTGGTCCTGGTACTTTGTACACTGTATGTCCCTCTATCACAAGTAGTGGATGGACTGGTTGGTCCTGGTACTTTGTACACTGTATGTCCCTCTATCACAAGTAGTGGGTGGACTGGTTGGTCCTGGTACTTTGTACACTGTATGTCTCTCTATCACAAGTAGTGGATGGACTGGTTGGTCCTGGTACTTTGTACACTGTATGTCTCTCTATCACAAGTAGTGGATGGACTGGTTGGTCCTGGTACTTTGTACACTGTATGTCTCTCTATCACAAGTAGTGGATGGACTGGTTGGTCCTGGTACTTTGTACACTGTATGTTCCTCTATCACAAGTAGTGGGTGGACTGGTTGGTCCTGGTACTTTGTACACTGTATGTCCCTCTATCACAAGTAGTGGATGGACTGGTTGGTCCTGGTACTTTGTACACTGTATGTCCCTCTATCACAAGTAGTGGGTGGACTGGTTGGTCCTGGTACTTTGTACACTGTATGTCCCTCTATCACAAGTAGTGGATGGACTGGTTGGTCCTGGTACTTTGTACACTGTACAGTATGTTTCTCTATCACAAGTAGTGGGTGGACTGGTTGGTCCTGTTTAATCTTGTGCCTTTCTTTTGTTTCAGAATTGATATGTCTACCAGTCATAGCAATAGTATCATATTTGAACATTCAACCGGAGACCCATCCAGTGGTGGTATAATGTTTGGTAATATTGATGATAATGATGAGCCAATGCCAGTTTTCACAAAAAGACAACTGAATGCAACAGGTAACACAGGCTACAGTGAGCATTATCCCGAAGCATTGAGACTTTGTGGAATGCACTGTTTTTTTTTGTTTTTATTGAAGAAATAAATTATTATTATTATTATTATTATTATTATTATTATTATTATTATTATTATTATTATTATTATTATTATTATTATTATTATTTATTATTATTATTATTATTATTATTATTATTATTATTATATTTGTTTAATGATTTCTGTCATCTCTTTTCTGTCATATTTTTTGTGTGAAATCCCTCCATTCCAGGGTACTCAATTCCCTCCCTCTTGTATTTCTTCCTTTCAAAGCTCATTGTTTCAGCATATAGGCATGCAATGAGATATCCTTTTCTCATTTCCATGTTTCCCTCCCATTCTTCCATCCTTCCTTCCATTCTTTCTCAGTTCTTTCTTCCTTTCCTATCCTTTTGTTAAGTTTGCCTGTACAATTTCACTCTTTTCTTTGTTGCTTGCATTTATTCCTTATTGACTTATGTCAATGTGCTTGCATTCTTACTTGCACTCTGTAAATTCTATTTATCCTTGTCCTACATGTGTCTCTTCTCCATCTCACATTGACTTCATCTTTGCTCACAGAAAGAAACAAGAGAAGTAAAATCCCCTCCTCTTCCAACCTCAAGAACAGTGCCTCCTCCAGTAGAGGTGCCTGTGCACCATACCCCAACGGCCATGAAGAGATGAGGAGATCTGTGTCTAGCAGTAGCCTGGGTTCCATGTTAAAGAGTGAGAAAAGTGAATCATCCATACCAATACCAGCAGCATATAAGCAGGTTAGGAAAAGGTTTAGTATCTAGACATAGAGGTTATTTACTGGCAGGGAGATCCAGATAAGGGAAAAACTGTGCCCAAGGTGTTGGACCGACCTAGGTCGGTAAATAACTTATTGTTATTTTTATCCTTTGTGATAAATTTCTGTTAGTCATGATTACTCAAAACGTCAACAACAAAAGAGCAAAGGCCAAGTCCCGACGAGTAGGAAGGCGTGGGGGTCGTGACTCAGCCTCTGGCGTGAGCCTGGGTGAAACAGCCTCCAATGATCGTCTTCAGTATCTATGATAATCATTTCTGCGTGTGGGATATTTAAAGTTCACACGCTAGAGCCAGGTTCTTTATTGCCATAATTAAAGTCAGAGACAATCACGTACAATTTTTGAATAATCCTTCGAGTAACTAGTATTGATCCATTGTTTTCACCAGACGCTAGGGATGATGTTGTTCATTCAGATGCAGCTCTGTACCACAACACTTAGGGACTGGTTGATCAATCGCAATGAAACGTTGGCAGCAGGTAACATCATTTATCATCATCATCTTCTGTCATCATCATCAATCATGTGTCAAGTGAATTTAGCAGTACTGCTAATATATATATATGTACAGTCTTGGTATCATTCTGTTCGTATTTATGTTTGCATTTCTCTACCGACAGGCTGATATATACAGTCTTGGTATCATTCTGTTCGTATTTATGTTTGCATTTCTCTACCGACCGGTTGATATATACATTTGTTTCATTGTTTACAAGGGCAAGAAATAGACCCAGTGGCCAGTATGACAATATTCCGTCAGACTCTTGATGGTGTTCGGTACATTCATTCACAGTCACTGATGCACAGAGACTTAAAGGTGAGAAGTAACACTACTAGGATGTATCACAATACCTTCTTCATATGTAGATTTGGGCTTCCTGTGGTGAACCCAGTCTCCTTCCATTTCTCAATCTTACCACAGGGTTCCCAGTCGGGGAATCAATCACGAAAAATTCAAATTATTTCAATGTATTTATCTGTCTTTCTCTTATCAGCCTCGTAATATCTTTCTTCAAAATCTGACAAAACGTGAAGGAGACACGTCCCCACCCCTGCAAGTCAAGATTGGTGATTTTGGTTTAGCAAGAAAGGACGCAGTGGCCTACCCTGAGAACACAAGCCCTCTAGCAACCTTGATTGAACCACTCACTCCACTTTATCCTAACTTCAGTAAGTCGAAAATAAGTGCTTTTTGCTCATCACTCGGAATCATCTTGGGTGGTATTCGGAATCATCTCGGGTGGTATTCGGAATCATCTTGGGTGGTATTCGGAATCATCTTGGGTGGTATTCGGAATCATCTTGGGTGGTATTCGGAATCATCTCGGGTGGTATTCGGAATCATCTCGGGTGGTATTCGGAATCATCTCGGGTGGTATTCGGAATCATCTCGGGTGGTATTCGGAATCATCTCCGGTGGCATTCGGAATCATCTCGGGTGGCATTCGGAATCATCTCGGGTGGTATTCGGAATCATCTCGGGTGGTATTCGGAATCATCTCGGGTGGTATTCGGAATCATCTCGGGTGGTATTCATTCAAAGAACTCTCAATATTTACAGTTCAATGGGAGTAATTAACAGATCTCACTCACTCAATTACACAATTCAAGCGATGGGGGTGGGGCGTTCCTTCGATCATTCATCGCGGATCCATCTGTTTACCATTCATCCATCCACTAATGATGTAAATATGTTCTTGACAGCATCACTGATGTCTCGCGATGGCCATACTGCTGGAGTTGGAACTTGTACTTATGCCTCGCCTGAGCAGCTGAGAAACAGTGACTATGATAACAGGGTGAGTACAAATGACACATGTATTCATTGGGAGAAACGCGCGCTCTTCATGATCAAACCTTGGAAATTCGCTGGAAATTTTCAATTTTCAAACGTTCAATTTGCAAGGTTTTGGATTTTTCCAAAGAATTTCCGAGGTTTAGCGCAAGTTTTTTTCTATTGTAATCAGTTGGCTTACAACAGTTGCAGAAGTGGACACACGCTGCAATCATATAGGCAGAAATATTGTGCACAATGTTGCACCTGAACCGTTACATATCTTCTTGCTCCCGAACGGGACGATCGCAAACAAGCGCATGAATAGGGGCGTGAAAACGGGCCCGACTGAAGCATTAAGCGCAAACACGAGAAATCAGTGTGAAATTTTTAATCCTCGGGTTTTTTTTACTGAGTTTATGCTTGCTTCAGGCTCGTTTCCACAGTGACATAAGGCCTCTTGTGTTTGCGCTTATGCTTGCGTCAGGCTCGTTTTTACAGTGACATAAGGCCTCTTGTGTTTGCGCTTATGCTTGCGTCAGGCTCGTTTTTACAGTGACATAAGGCCTCTTGTGTTTGCGCTTATGCTTGCATCAGGCTCGTTTACACTGTGATATAAGGCTTCTTGTGTTTGCGCTTATGCTTGCATCAGGCGCGTTTACACTGTGATATAAGGCTTCTTGTGCTTGCGCTTATGCTTGCGTCAGGCTCGTTTTCACAGTGGCATAAGGTCTTTTGTACTTGCGCTTATGCTTGCATCAGGCCCGTTTTCACAGTAACATATGGTCTCTTGTGTTTGCGCTTATGCTTGCGTCAGGCCCGTTTTCACAGTAGCATAAGGTCTCTGTGTTTGCGCTTATGCTTGCATCAGGCCCGTTTTCACAGTAACATATGGTCTCTTGTGTTTGCGCTTATGCTTGCGTCAGGCCCGTTTTCACAGTAGCATAAGGTCTCTGTGTTTGCGCTTATGCTTGCATCAGGCTCGTTTTCACAGTGATATAAGGCTTCTTGTGCTTGCGCTTATGCTTGCGTCAGGCCCGTTTACATAGTGACATAAGGCCTTTTGTGTTTGCGCTTATGCTTGCGTCAGGCCCGTTTACATAGTGACATAAGGCCTCTTGTGTTTGCGCTTATGCTTGCGTCAGGCCTGTTTTCACAGTGACATAAGGCCTCTTGTGCTTGTGCTTATGCTTGCGTCAGGCCCGTTTTCACAGTGACATATGGCCTCTTGTGCTTGCGGTTATGCTTGCGCCAGGCCCGTTTACATAGTGACATAAGGCCTCTTGTGTTTGCGCTTATGCTTGCGTCAGGCCTGTTTTCACAGTGACATAAGGCCTCTTGTGCTTGCGCTTATGCTTGCGTCAGGCCCGTTTTCACAGTGACATAAGGCCTCTTGTGCTTGTGCTTATGCTTGCGTCAGGTCCGTTTTCACAGTGACATATGGCCTCTTGTGCTTGCGGTTATGCTTGCGCCAGGCCCGTTTACATAGTGACATAAGGCCTCTTGTGTTTGCGCTTATGCTTGCGTCAGGTCCGTTTTCACAGATATAAGGCTTGTGCTTATTCGTAGTTATATTTGTATTTCTCTACCGACAGGCTGATATATACAGTCTTGGTATCATTCTATTTGAGCTGTTTTATCCTTTCAATACGGAAATGGAGCGTGTGACGTGTATCAAGAATCTAAGACAAGGAACTCTACCTGAAGATATTACCAGGAAATGGCCACGACAGGTCAGTAAGGACTTCAGAAATAAACGTGTTGGAATCTTACAAGCACACTTTCTTTTGTTTGGTATATTGTATATTTGTTTACTTGTTTGTTTGTTTGTTTGCTATTCGAGTGAACCCTTTGTTGAGCACTCGTCGATACATTTCTATTATAGAGTGAATTGATTTTGAAAATGGTTGACACAAAGCCCTCAAAAAGACCTAGTGCACAATCAATCTTGAAGTTAGAATGTGTCAAAGACAAGAGTGAGGTAAGGTTACTCCTTGCTTGCTTGCTTGCTTGCTTCCTTCCTTCCTTCCTTCCTTCCTTCCTTCCTTCCTTCCTTCCTTCCTTCCTTGCTTCCTTCCTTGCTTCCTTGCTTCCTTCCTTGCTTCCTTCTTTGCTTCTTTCCTTTCTTTCTGTGCATTCACTTTCCGTTCGAAGTTTGAGTGCGCAAACGTTAATCGTATAGGTTTGCAAACAACTTGGTGAGACGGTAGAAATGCAAGTCAAGGAAATCGAGGAACTTAAAAGTGTTCTCTTGGTGAAAGACCTGGAGTTAGAGGAACAGGTCAAGGAAAAGGAACACTTGCAAAGAGAACTTGCTGAGCGTGATGAACTAATTAATCGTCTTCTTGCTAACAAGAGGCTGTGTTCGGCGTGTGGACGGGATATCCAACAACTGGATATCGACTAAACAGGAATTCAACTAGAATGACTTCACTTTTATATAGCGACCACAAGACACGAAGATTCGGCAGTACAAACTGTATGTGAGATGTTGCTCTGAGATATCGTCTCAACCAGTGAAGACTTGGAAGTACAAACTGTATGTGAGATGTCGCTCTGAGATATCGTCTCAACCAGTGAAGACTTGGAAGTACAAACTGTATGTGAGATGTTGCTCTGAGATGTCATCTCAACCAGTGAAGACTTGGAAGTACAAACTGTATGTGAGATGTCGCTCTGAGATATCGTCTCAACCAGTGAAGACTTGGAAGTACAAACTGTATGTGAGATGTCGCTCTGAGATATCGTCTCAACCAGTGAAGACTTGGAAGTACAAACTGTATGTGAGATGTTGCTCTGAGATGTCGTCTCAACCAGTGAAGACTTGGAAGTACAAACTGTATGTGAGATGTCGCTCTGAGATGTCGTCTCAACCAGCGAATATTTTCAACTCCCCTGCGAGCACTTCTCTCTTTTCTCTTGGTGGTCTTCCTGTTGCAAATACAACACAGGGAACCCACAGGAAAGGATTTCCCGTAGTGGATTATAGGCGGCTTACTATTTTATTGGGGAATATTTACGGTCGTGGAAAAGTTTGACTTCCTGGCAGATTCTTAGTATATTTGCATGGTAAATTAGTTATTGGTATGTATATATATAGTAGAAAATATAATTTATTGATCGTTTCTAGATATTCTGGTTTTGAAAATTGTTTTTATAAAGTATTGAAGCCTAACGAAAGGGGTTTTCCTAAGGTATTACAGAGTCTGTATAGTGGATGCTAGTAACCTGCTTTGCTTTTAAAGCTGTTTTGGCTTTTACCTTGCTGACAAGAACGGCAAGGTATTAAAAAGCCAAAACAAAAAGCCGGTACAGCAAATGTCAAAGTAAAGGTGTTTTTTTTCAGTGGTTGTTTTCGCTGTCTTCATCATTCATCTATTATGGTCGCTACTATTTTATCATATCATCAGCAAGCTCTAAAAGCTAAAATGATACGCAAGCCGTTCAAACCAAATGAGGTTATAACGGGGTTTCAGAAAGCAATCAATGAGTCATTTATTTAAAATCAACGAGTAAGTTTATTAGGATCAAATGTAAAATGTTTTATAACTCGTTCATAGCAGGACTATGATCTTGGATAAATTCAATTTTCTAGTTAGCATTTTATAGCAATCGCCACACTTTACAGTACTACGCAACCACTCCAGACATTTTCCGAGGGTGAGTTTGCAATAGACTTAACATTAGAGTCGTTTTTATATGAGTGGGAAAGTTACAGTAACGCTCCTTGCCGTATTGAAAGAGTTTGATTGGATGACATGCATCTGCACACTTTTTGATTGGTTCAGAAAGGAAGCCATTTGAGTGTCACGGTACCGTAGGTTTCCCACTCATACGAAAACAACTCGCTTAATTCTCTGATGTCTTGATATTTCAAACTACACGTCGTGGTTCGTCTCGAATGGTGATCGTGTAGTAATGCAAATGGTATTGATATTAACACTGTTCATTGAATACAGTCATTTGCAAAAATTCTGGCTGCTACGATATATCAATATATCGGGTGCATTATGGGTAATTAAATAATACTATTTTGAGTTCCCTAACTTATTAAATGAAGCAAAATTTACAAACAACAAACGTAAGACTAAAATAAACATGCTAAATATTTCTACCAACTTTGCTGGCGTTAACCCGCTTTAAGGGGAATTTTCGATTATTTAATTACCCATAATGCACCCGATATATTGATATTTCGTAGCGGCCAGAATTTTTGCAAATGACTGTAGTTAGGATAAAATAGGTATAGACTCGAGTGAACGCGGCTCGATAGCTCTAGGCCTTGCACCAAGGCGGCTGTACGTTTAACCACATCTTAGCGAACCTAAAATTTAAATCTCGCTGTTCTGATCTTTCTCAAGTTGAGCGCCGAGTTTTTGTTTGCGAATGGTTGTAGATAAATGTACAGACCTTTTTTCTTACTGAAGCAAAATTTTATTTCATTACTTGGAGAGTTGATGTTCTTACAGATTAACAAGAGGTCTCTGGTCGCTACATTGGTATCAAATTTTCGAATAGTTATTTTGTATATGCTCATTGTTACATTGTTCATGAATGGATAAGTTTTGTATATGCTCATTGTTACATTGTTCATGAATGGATAAGTTTTGTATATGCTCATTGTTACATTGTTCATGAATGGATAAGTTTTGTATATGCTCATTGTTACATTAATAAAAAAATTGTTTACATTCGTTGTTTAGCTTTGTGTTATATTCGAATGTTTCTGTATTTGTTCAAAAAATTTAATTCGCCATGGAAAAAATGTCACACATGGCTTGACACGGTGGATGTTCAGTACAACAAAATCAATTAAATAACGAGAAACTCCGCACCTTAAAATTCTGTTGCTTCAGTATAATGTACGTACTTGTGTGTAGACGTACTGCTTGGACGACACGTGGACATTCGTTATCTCCGCAGTCTTATCATTAAGTCTTATCATGAAACGCGCTCGCTATAACCGAATGCGAAGGTGATCAACTACTGGTTCCAATCCATGACGTAATCAGTCCCGTTAGAAAATCCTTGACGCGGGATTTTTCCCGCATCCCGAAGACGACATTTTCATCACGTGAGCAAAGTACTTTTCCTGCTGCCAAACAGGATTTCCTGAATAAACACAGCTAATACCGACACCAAGAGAATCGCCAGATTGGAGACCTTCTCCCACGTGAGCACAATCCCACCAATAGAAAACCCTACTCCTGGTATGAGACCCTGTAAGTACAACACGTACGATTTGAATTTGAATTTCGACTTCCGGTCCTTGTTCGTCGGCGTTTCCGGGAAGTTCGATTGCGTGTTATTGTTGTACAAGGATGACAACGCGGGGTTCCTGTGGTTGAGATTGGTGTGTAGCAATTGTAGATTATTAGGCAAAGGCTGGAATTGATCTTGTAGTGGGACACCGGGCGGATCATCGATATCTTCGATTTCGGACAGCGCGAGCGATTCCCGTCGTTGCGCTGCGATCGAGAGCCTCCTGTCTTTTTTGAGTATGAGCCGTTTTCTTTGTAACGTTTTCAATAAGTTTGTACTCGCAATGAGCATACTTCTTGACCTGTTCACTTTTAGTTTCTTCATCGCTTCGTGGTACTCGTCCATTTCTTCTCCTTCCGATTCACTCTCGTCGGACTCGGGATGCTCGCCCCAGCTCTTCACGACCGTGGTGACGTAGGTGTGGTACGTCTCCGTAGCCCACGCTGCAATAGTCAGCGGCGTTACGCTCCAGATCATGGGCACTAAGGCAAACCAGAGGTAGATCGCAAAGCGACTGAGGAACAAGAAGTTGTAGGCGTTGATGGTGAACGATAAGGCTGTTGTTAGAACCAGGTTAACCAACATGAACTAAAAGAAACGAAACGGTTAAGACGTCATCGAAATGAAGGAAAAACACTTGTAGCTGTAACGAAGAACATTGCTTTATGAGAAAAATGTTGTAATTTGTCTCTTATCCCTACTTTATTCTCTCTATTTTGGGTAACGTAATTCCTTATTTGGTAATGTAGTTTCTTATTTGGTAACGTAATTCCTTATTTGGTAATGTATAGTTCCTTATTTGGTAACGTAATTCCCTATTTGGTAATGTATAGTTCCTTATTTGGTAACGTAATTCCTTATTTGGCGATATAGTTCCTTATTTGGTAACGTAATTCCTTATTTGGCAATACAGTTCCTTATTTGGTAACGTAATTCCTTATTTGGCAATACAGTTCCTTATTTGGTAACGTAATTCCTTATTTGGTAATGTAGTTTCTTATTTGGTAACGTAATTCGATTCCTTATTTGGTAATATATTTCCTTATTTGGTAACGTAATTCCTTATTTGGTATGTGGTCAATTCTTTTCTCGTTTGTCGCCAGTCTCCAGAAAGTGTACAATGAGCAATACTACATGATTGTCTGTCGTGATTTATTTGCTCTATTGCTGCTGTATTAAGCTTACCAGACAGGCGTTAGACGATCTTCTAATAAACTGCGCCCGATGTTCAAAGATTTGGACGGCCTCTCGAAACGTTAGTCGTACAGATTTTTCTTTAAATTCCCCTTCGATGCCATCTAAACGAGTAGAAGAAAAATTGGATTACATGTATCACAAATGCTTTAGCTTGTGCTGACGAGGGCCCCGTACGCACTAGTCAATTCAACTCTCGCCTTGCGGACATCCCGCTAATATTCCCGGCCCTTCACAGTTCCCTGCGCCATCTTGAGACTGAGGTAGCCGTGCCTTTGCATCGAAGTGAGACCAACGGTGACCTTGCAATGATAGCTAGAGACCTTTTTAACACCTTGGACGTGACAATTATTCACATGTCTCTATCATTGCAAGGTCACCGTTGGCCTCGCTTCGATGCAAAGGCACGGCTACCTTTCAAGATGGCGCAGAGAACTGTGAAGGGGACTATTACGGTCATGACTGCATGTTGCTAAAGTTAGAGAGGTTTCACTGAAAAGAACTCTCCCTCTCGTTATTACGGACGACAAAATCAGACCAGATGCGGCCGCTTTTACGCGAGTCGACTGCAATGCGTTTTGTTTGTGTTATTTACCTCGAAACTCCTTCATTGAAACTCCTGTGATGTACATGATAAACAAGAGAAGTACTAGAAATAAGATATAACCATAGAGAATATGAAACAGGCTGACAATCCTAGCGACATTCAGGACTATATAGAGAGACTTGGGTTTGATCTCGAGTTGTACTGCTCCATCGATGAAATAGCAGATATATTGACCACACATTCCTGCCAGTGCCCCCAGGGGGACTAGGTACGGGAGTTTCTGCAAGGGAAAAAGATGTTTAAAGTTCTGTTTAGAATTAAAGGATTTACTGCTATGGCTAAAAAGGTTAATTGTTTTTTCCCCATTCTAATTCATCGTTAGAGACGCCTAAACTTGACCGTTTAGACCATGGCGGCCATGTTGGATTGGTAACCAGGCCTTTGTGTGGCGAAGAGCCAGGAACCAGTTTCTTTTCATTTCTTTATTAATGAATTCGTGGCGGCCATTTTGAGAGGTGAAGAAACTCTTGAAACACTCGATCAGAGATCACACAACAGAGCTCAGTTCAGAAGCATTCATGTCTGGGCATATTTTTGCATATTGTCAATTTGTCTCAACGAATTTTACTAAGTTTATAAAGCTAAGGTCACTCGAACTGTTTGGGTTCACTCATCTCAAAACAAAATTTCAAGCATGGCGGCCGTAGCGCTAGGCGCCATCTTGGATATTTTAAATGAGGTGAACTTAGAAGTTAACAGCCGCCGTAGTCACTCTAATATTAAGCCAAATGTATTAAAATAATCAAGCTTAAAAGAGAAAACGTGTCTCCTACTCAGACAGAAGCCGCAGTAGACTCTTCTCGTCATTTTTGTGATATTGATTAGCGACACACGTACATGACGGCTCGTCCTCCCTGAACGGGAGAATAGGAAAAGATTGGAAGCTTTACCTTAGTTGTAGTTTGTCCTCTTTATAATTCATTATTAGCATAATAATGTATTCTAAATGTATTGTAAAATCTTATTTTATTCTATTGTAAATGTTATTGCAACTCGATTGGCTATCATGAAAACCAGCTTGTACTGAACAACTGAACAACAACAACAACAACAACAACAACAACAACAACAACAACAACAACAACAACAACAACAACGTACTTTATTTGAGGAAGGTACTGAACCTGCATGATAACTAGAAAGTTAAAAATGCCTTAGGGCCTGATGTATACTATAGTCAGTAACTAGTAAAGTCAAAGATGAAAATACTTTTGTAATTCTAGTTTTCACCCAATAAAGTGTACTTATAAGTTCAATTCAGTTCAGCCGTATTTTCGTGTTTATATGTTGCCAGGAACGATTCGAGTGGACGACTTTCAGCCTATATTTATATCTCTTAGTATTTAATGTTATCTTTCTCACTATATATCAGCTTTGACTGCTACCCACTCACTTCCTCAGCAACATAGACGAAAAGTGTATACTAAACGAATATTTGATTGAATGAAAAGCAACCATCGCAAATGACTAAAGTGAGGATTATAATGAGTTTACTGCAGGCTGTTCTCCCTCGATCGTTACCGCCATCTTTAATATTCTTAAAAACAGAGTGAGCTTGTAAAACTGTCTGTCTGACATTTTGAAGTGAAATCTTCCAAGGAAATTACTAAGAAACCGTTTGGACTTGATTACTCTAATTTCTAACAATCGTACTCTGTCGAGAAAACTCATTAAAAAGACGTTACTTTTTCGCACAATGTCTTGATAATTATATTACTTCATTAAAACACGAGTCGAGTTGTTATTATACGTCGAAATGACATGAACAAATCAGTTGAAACTACAATATGATCGATGATATAAGTTAGATTATGGTCTCTTGCTTATACACAATACTATAGGAAAGGAGGCCGTGTAGCATGACTATAATGGAGCAGATTGAGGGAAAGTTAAAGTGCTATAAAGATACCCATAAAGTTCTTCTAAAGTAGACCTACAATCCCCGACAATATTAATGAAACAACTATCTAAATTCTGACTGATTCTACCAAACATGGCACTAAGTTATGGTAAAAAAAAACCTCTCCCATCATCATCAACGTTGAGGGTAGCAATGATCACCGTGCTCGTTTCGCACCACTAATCGGCAACATTGACGTTGGGGGGAGGGGGGTAAAAAGACCTTATACGTGCGCCACAAAATACCATTATCAATGATTTTCAAAGCGTTAGTGTTTCAAAGTAAATTAGCGCCGAAAGAAAGAAAGTAGAAATTGAAACAATACGCCATCTGCCCCCGATGGGACTCAAGCCCACGACCCTTCCGCTTTATAGCACTTTAACTTCCCCATAATTTCTACAATAATTAGTTTTATCTTTTCTATGTACAAAACAGAGACGGATCCAGGATTTTCCAACTCAGCGAGGGGGATGGCGCAGCGAGCGCCGTAGGCGTGAGGCGCTATGGGGGTTTTGGGGCACGCCCCAATGCTATTTCCAGCGTTCTCCAATTAAGAGCTATTTGTGATTTACACGTATCGCTAATTACTTCCTACACTGTCTCAGCAAACCAATGCATATTGAAAAAAGTATAGCACTTGCGAATTTCGATGACTGAATCGATTCGGACCACCTAGACTTTGAGGATTGAGTTTGTACATTGCTTTAGGCGGAATTAGAAAAGCTCTAACGTGCTAGAATAACTTTCATATTGGTTTAGTCTTGTAGGAAATGGCTAATAAACGATATAATTGAATTATTGAGAGAAAACTATTCATACTTCGATGATTCGCGCGCATGTGATTGACGTCCACCTAATGCAAAGTACAAACTATCAAATCAAAGTCTAGATGGTCGCGTTTCACACAACAGTGTTTATAACATCTGAACAACCCGTTGGAACCGGGCTCCTAGACGACCGTGTAATAACGCGAAACATGGGCACTTTCTTCGTGTACCGGCACAGTATACGTAATTCAATAGAAACAACAAAAGATTCCAAGTTATTCAATAGAACGAAGCGTAGTAAGTGTAAAACACCTCGATAGCAATCCCAAATACAATATTGACTTCCAAATTGTACTGGAGACTTATCTGTTCTTTTCTGAATCAAAAGCACATTTTCGGCTTTAATATGCTAGAGAAAGGTGTGTTTTTTTTCTCAATGCAAAAATAATTGTTTTCGTTCCGATCAGAAATTTTACCTCGATTTTTGTTTAATATTTTTTGTCTGATTTATTTATTTATTTAATTTGTTTTATTCGTGAGTATATACTCAAGCGGAGACAACTGAACTATGCTAACAAGATGTGGCAGTTGGACTGAACAAGAGACGGTACTATTTTCATGCAGAAAGATGTCGTTTTGTTTGCTATCAATAAATGCGTTCTCGTCTCCATTGCTTCCACAGAGACGTCGATCGCGAGACAGATCTCATCACAGTTATCATTTTTCTATCATAAATGATCGCTATATAATGACTCAAAGTCTGCAGAACAAAATGTTTAATTATTATTATTATTATTATTAATATTATTATTATTATTATTAATATTATTATTATTATTATTATTATTATTATTATTATTATTATTATTATTATTATTATTATTATTATTATTATTATTATTATTATTATTATTAAAATGAAATAAAAAAATAAAAAAAAAATATTATTATTATTATTAAATATTCAAAAAATATTCAAAATACGTCTTTGCATCTGTAAATGAAATGAGATAGGCTCGGAACAAATATCCTCGCTTTCCAATTGCATGTTAAAATCTGGGAAGCCATTTGAGTGTTTCGCGCAGAAAAGCTGTAGTCTGTTTCTTCCTCTTTGAACCAATCAAAACACAGTACGGTGTCATTAGACGTTTGTTTAATTGGTGCAACTAAAATGATTGAGTTTGTTCTGCCCACTGTAAACCACGTCATGTGTTTTCGTAAAACATTCTTGGCTGTTTTTTTTAAGTCATTTAAAAGTCATCAAAAGTATTGGCTCTCATGAGTATCTTATTTAGTGCGCTACGCGCTAAAAGTACGTAAGCCACACGTTCTAAACTAAAACACTATGCTACTAGAACGGCTGCGTCGATCACTCAAACTTTGTAGAATCACTTGATAGATCAATTATAGAGCAGATCAGTGTAGCCGGTTAAACGGGCTAGAAACCAGTTAAATGATACCAAATGAAAATACAGTATATAGAAATGCCGTTTTATAAACAGCTTAGGCTTATACACTGCATTACAGGCAATTAATACTACTGAACTCGGCAGAAAACGCCGGGTACTATTTCATCATTTGAATCAATCCGGTCAGCTTAAAGGTAGGCGAAAATGTCGCTATAAATGTAATGGTGTCGTGTGTTGCCCGAGTAACATGCCGCCTATCCTGGGATTGAACATCTGCCGTCTCGTTACAGTTTTAGTTCGTTCATTCACCTATCGATTTTTCAAGTTTTATGAGCTGAACGTGATCCCAAAAGCGTTCTTCTGATTGCCACATACTTTAGTATCACATAACAGCGCTTTAGCGAAATTGGAAATTCAAGTAGCCGACTTCATATATGTAATAAAATATGGAGTTTGAGTCGGAGCTCAAAATGGTATTTTAATTTTTTGATGTTGTTTTCGCTAAATCTATTGCTTTTTTTTCTCTTTGTGTAATAATCGTCTTGAGCCGGGTGTTTTTCGCTCTGCACTGCTTGAAACCTCCACGGGTGCTTATAAGATCATGAGACTACTGTAACGCACATATATATACGAAGATTTGCATGCGATAAGCTTATCTGTACTAGGATATAACGTAGCCCAAACTTCCTAACTGAAACACCTTTGAAATCATTGAATTTCGAAGAAAATGTGAGTTTACAACGACACAATATCAGTCGGAATTTCACTCAAAAGTGGGTTCAATTTCATTTCGGAAACTAATTCATGAATTAATGACTTTTGTACCAAGATAATTAAAGCTTTCTCCCGAAATATCCATATGACTACTGACCATTTTCAAGGTGTTAATTGCTTTCTCGGGTTAAAAATTATCATTCATACGTCGAGCGAGAAAACAAATATTTTCATTTCTGACCAACTGAAGATTTCTTCAATAACTTGATGACTGATACACTGAATGCGATGGATGCTGTTTTCATGGCGCTGAGAATGCGCTTTCTTCGGTATTCAAACAACTGTATTGTCTGTTTACGTCAAAGAGGGCTATTTCCCGATGCATTTCCGCTATATTTGCAGTATTGTAATAAGAGGTTTTTATTTACAAATAAGAGAAAGGGATTTTTTCTAATTAATAGAACCGTCATGACACCGCACTTCTTTGATCCGAATGGTATCATGGTTGGCTTAGCAACAAAGCTGGCCGAGTAGTAGACTGTTCATATGGTGCCGATAAGCTGGATGTGTGAAGAGATGACATACAAAGACGAAAAGTTGAATTGAGAAAGAGATTTAAGAACGAAATAAAAATTAAAAAACTCGAAAAAAGAAGGAAGGAAGAGGGAAAACGTGTCGCTTCATCAAGTCTAGAGAGACGGCACCTCTTTCTGTGGTTTTACTACTTAAAATTTGTTGATAGTATGCGGCTTTTGATGGATTAAACATGTGTTTTTAGAAGGTGTAGATGTAGCACACTTCCACTTCTGCATTTACAGAAACAAAGGGTATAATGGACGTTCTCATTTACACAGTTTGAAATGGTTCCTCAGTACTATCAATCCTGCAATTTTAGCTGCCAAAATTAAATAATATTTACAACAACTTCGGTCCTTGGGTCCTCTCGAATAAACAAAAAACATAAGTCATCTACACCCAAAAATATCCGCAAGAAATTTGTGTTGGAAGCCAATAAAGTGTCAGAATTCAGAATCTCTCAAAAGCGCGCCATCTCGGCTGTATTCAATATATTATATATGCCGGACTTTATTATCAAATAGCTCTTTTCAAACTCCACGGTACTGATTACCCACCTTGGTGACTTTCCCAGCTTTTTCCAAAGTGTCACTGAAATTCCCATCTACATACAGTATTTCTAAAGCGTCCTCAATCCATGGAATTGTCTCGCGTATAATCGTGTAAGTTCCCGAAGTGAATGAGACGAAAAACACTGCAATAGCAGTAGCCCATGCCCAGCCGTACTGATTCGAAGCTTCGTAGAAGTCCAACGAAAAGTGAATGATGATGTTAGAAACCCATAATATTAGTCCAAAGAACCCCAACCATCGCTGGTTCTTACTCCTGTGGCCAATGAAGGAAGTCACGATATAAAGTGGTCGTAGAATCCTCACTAGGTCTTCCCGTGGCAGAGAAAGTTCAGCCAGTCTTGCACCGCGCATTTTCCGTATTTTTCTGACGCAGTTTACAACCGATGACATGGACGGCTTTGTCTGAGACATTTTCTTGTTTTGTGTTTTGCTGTAAGTGAAATGCAATTTAGCTCACGGTGGGCTATTTCTCCTGCCAAACAAAGACAAAAACAGTTGGTTAGCGTTTGAATTAATGAAAGAGTTCAGTTGTGCGCAGTGATTTATGGGGGCAATGTGAGAAACTACGCTTGTGCTATATTTATAAAGCGTGTCGGCTAAAAATTGAGGCAATACGAGCTGGGGTTTATTTATTTGAAGTGTAGATCGTAGTTGAACGCTGCTGTCATAGATTCACTCAATCAAACATTCACTTCTTGAATATAGTAAGTAACTGTACAACGAAGTAGCAATTTTTCCTTTGACTGAATTATCTTTCCACTTCCGATGAAACAGTATATCATACTTAAACCGGAGACATCCCTCACAATATCCTACCGTACATATCGTATATACTAGCTAGCTCATGCTATCTCCATCGACTCTCTAGTTTTGGCATATTTCGAAGTACTATAAAACCAATGTCCGCCCTTCGATAATATATACTTTTCTTTATAAAGTCGAAATTTCACCTGCTTCCACAAACGATAAATGTTTGATGTTATCAACCAGAAGGAATTGAAATTTTAACTTGTCATATTACTTCAAGTACACCACAAATTATTACCAACGCCAGACGGCTCAGAAATCTTTGTTCTGTAAGTCATTTCTAATTTTGCCGTATTACTGACCTTGCTAAACGTGGCTGTAGTCTTCATTTGAAAAGGCCAGACGGACTCGCGCCTTTGACTGATCTGCATGCTGCTTAACATTGGCTCAGCTTATTTAGCACTAAAATCAGTTGATGACCCTACAATACTACACTTTATCTCTGTGGTGATGTCATAGGCAAAGTTTGCTGTAATCTTATTGGTTCTCATCATAGATTGCAAATTAACTATCGATAAATAAGCCCAAGACATCAATGCAGCGCCGAAAAGAAATTCATATATTTTCCATTGACTTTCTATATGGAGATTTTTTCCTTTAAAGTATCACATCAGCTATGAACTATGTCGTCTTTCAGTGTTATTTGTCTAAATTTGCACCGTAATTAAACAGTTTAATCTAAACCGTTAGTAGTGGTTTTTCAGTTTATTCTGTTTTATATATCTTGCAAACGGTGCTCCTGCTATCATTACGGTCTTTTAAAGCGTCCAGTTCATCATATCTGCAATCGTATTCATGTACTAATTGTCAGTCTTGAAGAGCAAGACACTTCTGAATACCGATAAGATCTTGACTGAAGAGTTTTCCGGACCAACTGGACTACCATTTAACTGACTGGTTTTATGAACTGAAATGAAATAAAAGCTTGGAAAGGATAGAAAAAAGACATAAAATGAAGAAAAATGAAGTAAGGAAAAGGAGGAAAGAGTTGGAACGAAATTGAAAGGAAAGGAAAAGTGAAAAAGAAAGAAAGAAAACATGCATGCATCCAATGGAAGGCAATGCAAATATAGAAATGCATGGGAAAGGGAGGAGAGAGGAGAGGAGAGGCGAAGAGAGGAGAGGAGAGAACTGAGAAGAGAAAGGAACGGCTGAGAAACGAAGAGAAACGAAGAAAAACGAAGAGAAACTAAGAGAAACAAAGAGATCTAGAAATGAAGAAAAACGTTCTCTCTAATTCATTTGAACAGTTGGCATTCTAGCTGTTCACAAACACAGTATTTATTTGCATACACTGTTTATTCTACTGATATTAGAACAGGAAACCTGTTCCCTCAAACCCAATATCAGTAAGACTTTCTAGGTTAAATATACTGCAATAAAATGACCCAGGTACACAAGAACAGTACACTTTGGTCTAATATCATAACATACATCTACCTTGTATTCCGCTTAAAGAGCAAAAAGGAAATGAAAACCAGTGAATTGAAGAAAAAAACTCAATCGAAAATGAATTTTTCTAATTACTTTGGCAAAGAACACTTATCAAAGGCTTTCATTTCAAAAAGTATGCAAATATAAGGAGTTTTTTGATATTTAAGTTGGTCAATTCTACTGAATTGCCTTTGTTTTTGCCTTTGTTTTTCGCGTCAATTGTACTTGATTTCATTTCATGATCATTTTGCAACGTTGTTATTTTATCGTATTTTTTTTGCTGCACAAACGTTCAAATTAATTACATTTTCTAATTGAACTCATGTTCACAGTGGAAAACATAGTTTTTGTCTTTATTAAAAGTTCAACCGTCTTTTGAAATTTAGTGCAAAACAATTCAAACTTGGTCACGAGTTCGGCGATTCAAAACGATAATGTTTATAAACACAGACGAAAGAATACAGTGACTATTTGGTGAACTCACACTGTATTTGAACGCGATCGCGACGTGCATTATGTAATCAAAATTGCTAAAAATAAACTTGAATAAGTTCATCATTAAATGACAAATTGAACGGCTTTTATGAGGACATTTTCATGCTAAGAAATCTCCCTTCAGATATGATAAACTAAGGCCAATCAAGACGTCGAAAGTTTCATATGTCGAAGTGCTTAGCTTTTAAGAGGAATTTTTTTTACGAACTCTCGTATATTGACCACCAAAATCTAATAAACTGTAAAATACGTTTTGTGCAATTAATCGGCTAAAACAGCTTTTTGCAAAGAGTTCAAGTTATTTGTGATGGTTTTTGACCGGTACGGGTGAAGTTAGACAATTATATTCATTCCAAGGGACTGAAATTTGAATCGAATTTGAACTTTCGGCATGGGCTAGATCTGTATATATATTATTAATATTGCTAATGTGTTTTCCTGAAAACCTCAATATATATATATTTTGGAAAAAAACCCACAGGAAAATGACTTTGTTCAACGCTAAAACAGTTTTAGGCAGACTTTATTTTTACAGTGCGACTACACCAACCAAGGCCACCCAAACAAATTTTCTAATCACATTTGTGAGCTGAATAACCAGAATGATGTCGAATTCTACAATTTAAACTGTTTCTTGTTCACTCTTGATCATATACATACACATATAAAGTAAAATATATGCTTTTAAAGCGAAAATTTGAAAATTTGTGCAGATTTTATTGCCAGTTAAATACTCAATTGTGATTGGATAATTTGTATGAAAATTTGTTTAGGTGGCCTTGGTTGGTGTAGTCACACTGTAATAGTTTGTGCTTGGTTAAAATAAAATTAGTCTTAATCCAAAGCGAAGAGTGAAAATTCAAACTGTCCAAAAGGGCTAGTTTTGGGCGCTTTTGGCAGATACTACGCGATATTGAATTAAATATCCTCTTAAAAAAAAAATTCACTGGATAATTAGGCGGTCTTTTATCTCTCGATTCGGCACATTATGCATGTTCGACACATGAGTTCTTGATCCGACTTTTGGCTGGTGGGTAATTTCAAACCACATAATAACATCGCAGTACTTAGTAGGGGATTAGAACTATTTTAATAACTGCATTGTGTCTGCCTTCCGACGATTTTCCCCAAGAAATTAATAAATCTAGATGGTTCGTGTCTGTTTGGTAATCGGTTTCTTTGAAGTCCTTATTAATCGGCCATTCATCGGACTATAAATGTTCAATACTATATAAAATTTCATTGGCTTAAGCTTCGATGCCGATAAAGTTTTTTCCCCATTTTATTTTCTCATGTATAAGCATTATTACCGAACCAATTCACGGCACGGCGGCCATGTTGGATGATGACGTCATCACAACAGCTTCTTAAAGGGGCACTGTCACGACGCGCGCATGCGTCAATTTTAATGATATGCTGAGATTTTTAATGATATGCAGAGGTCAACGAACTCGTTTGTTTACGAAGAGAAATGCGCTAGTAAATTTCAATGTTGTGTTTTGAAAGTGTTTTACCGTCAAGCTTTCACAGAGTGCTTCCAAGTTATTCAGTATATACAACCTTTACAGCGTGTGACCTAAATATTTCATGAAATAAGTACTTATTATATAGCGACTTCTGGTGAAGGAACGGCGATAAATAGCAGACAATCCGAGGTGACAACTCAGGTCTCAAGTTATTCACATTTCACATCGCTAAAAACCAAGTCCGTATTACTTCTTTGCTTCAAAAAAGACTAACGAAGATGTACATGTCACTACTGTATAAGGTACTCGTGTTTTCTTAAATTGTAAGAGTACAAAAGAGTGCAAAAAGAACTGCACAATATAATTCCCGTGTGAAAAGTATAATCACCTTTGCCGTTGTGTCACTAGTTCCAAACCTCGCAGAAATAAAAACTCTTACAATGTGACAGTTGTTTGCAATAGCTTCAGTTCATATGAACTCGAAGGAATACATTGATATGATGTATACAACTGAGTTCTTTTTGAGAACATAATAATTCGAGTGAATAAGTCAATGAACGCGTTGTCAAACATTGTTGTTGTCGTTCGGAATACTTTCCTACCTCCTTTGGTACTCCAGAGCTGTTAAAGAGAAGTACAGCGAACTCAGAATCTGTAGTATAACCGTATTCTATCTTCCCAGTAAACCAAAACTTATAAACCTGTCGCCTGAATACATTCGTTGTCAACCACTACATCCCGGCGGCCGCCATGAGAAGCCATCGTTATCGCTCTCGCCGATTAAATAAAAAGCGTATAAAATTGGACTTCAAACCAAAAATAACTACCTACAAATACGAAACAACAATCAATCTAAGTACTGAATAAGTATCATCTTCTAGAGTGCAAGGATTACAATGATATAATTCGATAGATTAACACACTGAATTTGAATTTTCCTCGGGTCTCTTGATAGCGTTGGTCAACGATTTCAAGATTGAAGCCAAGATTCGCGCATGCGTGTGTCGTGACAGTGCCCCTTTAAGCCGAATCTACACGAGCTTCCTTGACAAGGAAAACTTGTTCGTGTAGATAGAGAAAAATGGTCAATTTTTCCTTGACAAGGAAAAGCTGGCATGCTTGCTTTTCACTATTGACAATTAAAGGAAAAATTGTCAAGGTCGAAACAGTTTGCTCGTGTACTGTAAACGACAACAAGGAAAATGTGGCAAGGAATATTAATGATCGAGTTCAGTTCCCAGTCTTTTCGCACGCTCATTTTTCTTACAGACGCCATTTTGTTTTTGTTCGACAGGGGACTGGAATCGAATTTTTTTGTTGCTCCGCTGATTGAAAGGCATTGCGGGCACAACCGAAACTTGTCAAGGAAAACTTGTTTGTCATCGATCTACACTAGGAAACCTTATCAATAAAAAAATTGTCAAAGAAAACTTGTTGACCGTCTACACGATACTTGAAACTTGTCAAAGATACTTGTCAAGGAAAACTTGCTCGTGTAGATTCGGCTTTACGTTTGTCATTCAACATGGCCGCCATTTTTGTCATTTTGTTCCCATAGGAATGATTACAAACCAAGACACGGCGGCCATGTTAGATGACATTAACTAAAGATAGCTTCTTACGTTTGTCATCCAACATATGGCCACCATCTTTATCATTTTATTCCCATGGGAATGATTACAAACCAAGTCACGGCGGCCATGTTAGATGACATTAACTAAAGATAGCTTCTTACGTTTGTCATCCAACATATGGCCGCCATCTTATAATTTGTCATTTTATTCCCATAGAAACGATTACAAACCAAGACACGGCGGCCATGTTGGATGACATTAACTAAAGACAGCTTCTTACGTTTGTCATCCAACATGGCCGCCATCTTTATCATTTTATTCCCATAGGAATGACTACAAACCATGACACGACGGCCATGTTGGATGACATTAACTAATTAAAAAATAGCCTTTTACGTTTGTCATCCAACATGGCCGCCATCTTTGTCATTTTATTCCCATAGGAATGATTGCAAACCAAGACACGGCGGCCATGTTGGATGACATTAATAGTTTCCGGCTTACTTTTGTTGATTACAAAGAAAAACCCTAAAATACAGAGATTCGGATGTAGTTTTTACACAACGCTAACTCCTAGTGAGAATGATATTATATTTTTAGAATGATAAAGTATTCCTGCAGCGAGGACATGGCGTGTTGTATATGTCTTTTTTTATTAAATTAAAACTGAACTATATCAATTCTGTATTTCAAGTATTCCATCATCCATTCATTCATCATTCCTTATTTCCATTCATTCACTGATCTATCCATTCATTCAATCATTTATTCAAATGCTTCCTTCCATATTGAATCATCGTGTAACTTATTCAAAACAATTTCATATCTCGTGTCTAGAATTAATTTAACAGAAATTGCTATGACTAGTAATCACATTGCTATAATCTGATAATAAAGTCAGACAGCCACGGTAAATGTGATAACAAGGTTTTGCTATCGTGAGTTTCACTCCCATATTATTCTACAATGACTGTGAAACTGCTGTGGTCATAACAACAACACACCATACAGATCACCTACCATGCTGGGACCTAACACGATTTTCAACTGATTATAAAGTTTGGCAAATGGATTTTATTGAAATTATGGTAATTGTTTTGCGCTTTTCACAAGACACTTTGTACTAATAAACTTAGGGCGCTTCACTCTTCCATTTGGCCGGGATATAACACAAGAAGTCGCTATCTTAAGCACGAACAGGCCACACACAATGGATTACTTGGTAGTTTGACATGCTTGATACTAGATCTCAGTGATTTGCAGGCCCTTCCAGACCAAACCGCGGCACGCTCAGTTATTGCAGTAAATTCAGCGGGCAGACTGTTCTGTGTACGGCCCTAGCTGCGGCTTATCTGGGACTATATATCAGTTTCACGTGGGCCCAAAGCCCTCTACCGACTGGTGTAATGAGGTACCCTTTATTTAATGTCAGTCACTGAATGACCAAAGTAGTACTCAGTAGCTTTCGGCCATAGAAACGAAAATCTCATACAGTTCAAACATCCCCTCAAATTTGCCAAAATTTGATTGTTGAGAATATTTGAGTTGGCAGAAGCGTATATGTATAATTAAAAAAGAAGACAAAAAGAGAACTTTACGTGTTGCTGTGCCAACTTATTCGAAACTTATATACCTGACACATGATATTTGAGCTATAAAACTAACATTTTTCAACTTTTCAATTTTTCAAGTCTATAGGCAGAACGGGCTAGTTGTTTTCTTGTGTTGTTTGTGATTTCAGTGTTCAATTAACAGTACATATCTAATGGCAAAGATTTCGCTGACTGGCGCACCAGTTAATGATCTATCAAAGCAAATGGTTAAGACTGCAAAACTCGAAGCGTTAACAAGCATTCAGTTTAAGAGCACTTAGGTCAACAAACACTAGAGGAGCAGGACGCGTACGTTCGTTAAGTAAACGGTTCAATTAAGAAAAAAAGATGAGTGGATCAGTTGATGCTCAACGAAGATGACAGGATTTCCGAAGAACGAGTTTTATAATTTATATACATTTGTCCTTTTTTTAAGCAACAGAAATCCGGGTGACTACTAGCTATGTACATAAATGACGACTGTATAGTTCCGTTGTTCGTAATCCACCGTTTGTCTTGAGAGTCATAATCCACCATTATACCTACCTGCAAGACTTGCCATCCTTGTCGTCTATGGTTCCGCCAGTTTTCTCAGTTTCAAACAAGTCACTGTGATTGAATCGGGTTTTTTTCTTCTAGTTTTCTTCTTCAACTAGTTCTGTCCTTTGTAAGATGCTGTCAGTGTTTATCACTCGGCTCAATTCCTATTAACCCAAGAGTTTCACATGAACGTGTTAAGTTTCCAATCAATTGCCGCGTTTTGTTTTCCATGAACGTACTTTTGGAGTACTATTAACGACTGCCATAGCAACCAGGTTGTAAGGTCGTAATGAGTTCACAGGTGTTTGTAGATTGAATTGCATGTTGAGTTAAGTTATTCCAGTTTACAATAGTGCGAGGATTAAAGCTAAATTTAAATATATTTGTGCGGGAGAAAATAGTGGGATAAAGACCAGAAAAAAAAGCGCATATTTACGCCTGTAGTGTTGAGATGGATCTGTCCAATATTACAAACAGTGCATGGATGGAATTAAAGGCGAGGTGTAAGCACGCTTGTATACTGGTCTCGTATTCATCCGGTAATGCGTCAACACTTGTATTATACTTGCATCTGTTTTCGCGATGAAATGGCTGCGTTTATTAATGTAGTGTACACCCAAGTCTATAGTGGAATTAAAGCCGCAGACAAGTCTATTGCCTATTGGTCAGTTATTCTCCAAGACAGCTGGTTGAAACTCTTCTTACGACAACTCTATATTACGGACACCTATATTACGGACACCTATATTACAGACACTTCTCTATTGCGGACACCTCTATATTACTGACAGATATTTAGTTCCCGGCAAAATTATCATCATACAATCTTTGTAAAAATAACCTCAAAATTACGGACACAGTTTTGGCCGGTGATTTGTAGATATTCATATTATAAACAAACTAGTGGTCTATCACATATCCTGCAATCTGATTGGCTACGCTACTAGGGGTCTAATAGTGATAGTCCCCTAGTAGCGAATCACCATGGTAACCATTGGCCGTGAACGGCGATGAAGCAAGATGGCGGATAAACCCGAAAGTTGTTTTCTCGCTAAAAAGAGTTAAAATAGACCGAGAAACAAATCTCTAGAACAAGAAATGGAAAAAGTACATAAATATAGACATCTCATTGACAATTCAAGCAAGTTTTCTTTGGCTGACACTGCAGAAACTGAGCGAGAAACGATCGTTAAAATTGAAGACTTTTTCGAATTCGGGCCCGGCGATTTTTCAACGGGAGTACTGATAGTGATAAAGGTAATAAACGAAGGCTACACCACTCTTGACAGTCGTGTTTTGTTCATTTGTTATTTGATTTATGAAAGTTTTTCAACAAAAGAACCAACTTTTCTGGTTTAGTTTTCATTTGTTGATGCCAAAACTAACAGCTCGATTAGTTCAGCCAAATGTGTACGTATGACTAGCATAAAGTTCTTATTCTTCTTACTTCAGATGCAAATTAAACAAGGAATATTGGTAGAAAATTAAGTATGTTAGTTTGTTTATACTAAAACAATTAGACAACTCGCCCTCGTTGTCTATGAGCTAAGATAGGAGCCTCGTTGACTATCTGCTCATAGCCAACTCGGACTCGTTGTCTAATTGTTAAATAATGGTAATAGGACTGAGTGGAGTCCAATTCGGTCTGTAATCATACGAGTGATAAACAAAATTGGACGACCGCGTAGCAGGAGTCCAATTTGTTTATCACGAGTATGATTACAGACACAATTGGACGACACGAAGTCCTGTTACCAATTAATCATAACTATTACAATTTCCGAGAAAAAAGATCTTCATGATAAACAATGCTAAAATGCCCCAAAACAATGACATATTTTGGTGAAAAAGCGAGAAAAGTTAGTGAAAAATTTCTTGAGCGCGCGCTCGATATCGTAGCGATTGCGTGATGATAGCGCGCTCATTTTACTGAAAAGGTGTAATGTGATTGGCTCTTGATATATCGTGGCGGCCATAATTTTTGCAATTGACTGTGTTTCAACACAATGGTATATAAAGTATTGCCGCTTGTGGGGTTGGTGTATTTAAATAAACTAGATAACTAATATTACATTGTTATATGCTGAAATGTATTTCTATCAAAAACTATAAAACTAGCTATTATTAAGCAATACAACACATTTTCCGTGTTTATATTCACTTTTACAAACACTTGGGATGTTGGGAGAACACGAGAAAAGTTTGACAAACTTTTTCGAGTGTTCTCCCAACATCCCAAGTGTTTGTTTTGCATTGCGCACGCTCTACTGCGCACGATTCTGAAGCTCGCGCAAACTCGCGCACATTGGAGACCATTATGGAAATCGTTCAATATTTCAAGTGTAACTGAAGTTTTCTCAAAATAAATCGAAAACGAGCATGGTGACCCCCATTTTTTATTCAATAACTTTCATCACACTATAGTTCTCTAGTATAGAGGAAAGTATTAAAAAAAGTTAGGATTTCAAACATTAAAAAGAGTATCGATTTTTAGACCCTCTCGGTGCTTCGAACATCTGTGTTTTTTGTTCTATTTTTCGACAACTATGCAAAATTCGACGTTGAACTGAAGCCCTGCACGGGATGAACGAGTCTTGGATTTGGTGATTTATACTTATTAGTTCGCGTTTGACACGTTAATAAAGGTTATTATTATTATTATTATTAATAGTTTGTCTTTTAAGTTGTGGAAAATTATCATAGAAGCTAAGACCGCAAGGATGGATGGGAAATCAGTTCATGACCCGAATTACATACAGATATATTCAATGTTCTCGTAGTTTTGAAGGTAAGATCCTACAATTAGTCTGGATAAAAAGGAAGATCATTTGACGGTGTTATTTGAGTTTTAATTTCCCAGAATTCCTTTTGGTCATATCTTTCATGATTTTCAACCCGACAACGATTATGCAATTAGCTATATACACCTATTCCAAATAGAGTGATTCCAATAAACCTGGGCGTTACTAACTACACCATTACACACTATTTGACACTCACTCTTTTGTTTTCTTTTGTTCCTTTGCATCTAATAAACACCGACAGCTAATTAGTAGTGCCCAGGTTTATTGGAACCACTCTATCGTTGTCCAGGCCGAAAGTAACAAGCAAGAAGCTGACGACCGCAAAGGACTTTGTGAATCTCCTAATTAATTAATTTATCCGTGGTACTTGAGAAGTTATCCCTACGAGCGTTGAATAGCAATCATTTGGAACTATTCGGCCATTTGAAAATGCATGTTGTCAAAATGTCTACGGATGAATAATTGAATAAGGAGAAAGTACCAAAGTCCTTTGCGATCGTCAGCTTCTTGCTTTCGGCGGGGACAACGATTTTTGGAATAGGTGTATATAAATTATCACCAAGGTGCATCCATTTAGATATCATAATTAAAATGTTTTGGACAATTTATTTCTTTTATTGGCAATTTCTAGTTATGGACTCGTATGGCGTGTCCACTCACAGGAGGCTCAATGACCATAGAACGCTGACATACAGAAGACTACACTAGACACTATTAATGACTCTCCTTTTAATAACCAGACACAACATAACAAACAATAAATTGCAATTTCATCTAATTCAGTGGAAAAGCTTGACTTGGAGATGCACAATACAATATGACAGGTTAAATGATCCAATTGCTGACAAGGTTGTTAACAAATGAATGACCTTGTTAAAACTACTCCACCAATGTTGATCATTGCTTCTCGTCAATACAAGTCATATAAATGTACATATTTATTCTGTTAAAAATCAGTTGTAATGTACATAGTGTTTATATCAGCGGTATTTTCGATTCTTATCCAACTACAAGCAGACTGCCGTCAATCGAATGCTCTGGGACTTCAAGATTCAGTGGGGCGGGGCCTTTTCTTATTCTGCCCGAGGCGTCGTAATGTGAGCCATGACACGGGCAGTAGTAACCACCAAAATCCCCTGCATTAGCAATGGGGACACAACCCAAATGCGTACATACTCCAATAAGGACCAGCCATTTATCATCCTTGACACGGACCATATCTTCCTCAGGGTCTCGCAGGCTGCTAACATCAACTGATCGCACATCTTCGATTTCTTCAACAGAACGATGTCGTACAAATAATGGCTTTCCTCTCCATTTGAATACCATGTTCTTTCCTGGAAAAAAGATATGGACATTCAATGAGTGTAAACATTTATTCCCATTATCCTCAAGGCCCGTTTTACTCTAAATTGTGCTGCAATGTTTACACAGTTGAGTGATTTTGTTGCTACAGTGTACATGTAGTTCATATCGTGAAACCACTTGCTATAAACATTGAAAAGTTGAAAACTATTATTTCAAGAACAATATTATTTGCAAGCAATACTGACTTACATAGAATAATAATAATGCTTTTGTGGACATAGAGTGATTCCAATAAACCTGGGCACTACTAATTAGCTGTCAGTGTTTATTAGATGCAAAGAAACAAAAGAAAACAAAAGAGTGAGTGTCTCTAATAGTGTGTAATAATGCCCAGGTTTATTGGAATCACTCTATAATCTGATAATAAAAAATATGCGTTGTTTTGTCCCTGTGATGTCCTCTCATCATACAAAATGTAGATAAATAGGTTGTGCTGGTAAAGTCGTTTTCGGATGAGTGGGAAGTGGTTATGGTACGTGCCGTGTGATGAAGGTACTGGAGCATTTCTGATTGGCTGAGTAATGATATTGCCACACTGTGATTGGTTGAATAGATGTCTTTGATTCTGTACCATAACCATAACTCCGTGCCGTAGGTTTCCCACTCATACGAAAACGACTCTAATGCCACATGCTCAATCTATTTACTGCTACTTTACTGTCAGTACCTTCAGGAATATTGGTGAGATCTACTTCTATTTGAGCCAAAGCCAACACATCAGCAGAAGCACTCATGGTGGACAGAAAGTCTATCACCATGTTTTTACCAACATGGACACCAGTGATACCCATTCCAGCCACTACCATATATGTGAACGCTCGTCGACTAATGTCTGTCTGGCTTGCTAGACCAGAATCCTTAGTGGTGGGACGGCGATAGTCTCCAAAGTCTGGTACATTTACGTCTGTGTGACTAAACCTTACTTGTGATTTGCCTGATGACAAAACACACACAGATCAGAATAGAATATTTAATATAGCATATGAACAGGGGGGGATAAGACAGTTAGAATTGTCATGCCTTTGTCTTCAGGATGAGGTGGTTGGATTAGGGCATTTAGAGGCTGGGATGGCCCCAGAATGACAGTCATTGTGGAATACAGCACCACCGAATATGATTTCATACCACAGAAGCACGATCAGGATTGCATGCAGCAATATAAGAAAACTTGGACTACATCGTTGGATGTCATAAGTCACAAATTTGTGTCTGTTTTGTATCGGATGTACAGATCTGATATTTACTCATTTTGTAACTGGTAATTATTGTTTTGCAACACAGATGAACCGAATACATGGTCTGCTTGTATCTACTACAGATAGCCCAAGATATAATTATGCTTTAATACTATTGTTACTTTTGCAAATTTCTCTTGACCTGTGCACATTGTACATTCCCGGGGTATCCAATCGATAAAATCGATAGCCGATATCAATCGATGACAATCGACGACAGTCGATATTCGATATCAATTAATCGATTGATATTGGTAATCGATGAAAATCGATGTGGAGGTTTTCTGTGACCAATAAAAATCGATAACGTAATTTCATCGATTTCATCGATCTTCAATGAAAATCGATAACTTAACGAATAATGTTCAAATCGATCGTTGTGACGGCAATCTACGACGTGAAAACAGGTAAAATGCCATCGTAGATTGCCGTCGACGGCGAGTCATTTTGAACATTTCACGCGCCGTCGTCCTCACGTTCGCGTTATAGAATTTTCTGATGGAGTTCTTCAGTGTGAATTAAGTAATGGTTCGCGTAAGAACTACCGTGAAAACAATAGGCCTGGCGCAAAAGTAGCCGTTTCATTTAATCCTATAACCCAATTATAGCTTCAGTTATCATTGGTTATAACCCGATTCAGCGCGAAATTCAAATTGTTTTCCTAAATATTTCGTAAAGAAGAATGATTGGGACTACACAAACTCATTAGCAGATACATATAGTGATGGTTTATAAGTATCCAGAATTACAGATAATTCGTATGTGTGGAAATACCATTTATGACGAGAAATAACCCGTCCTTGGGATATCTGGGTTATATTTGAAATACAAGATGACATGTGGTAAGAATTTCTAAGACCCGATTGGGTCGGATGTAAGTACTTCACACTCGCGCGAAAAGACCCCTTGCTGCTCAACAAAGGAGTATTGATAATTAAAATAGCCACACAAGGATTTTGAAATTGTCGTCGAAATATATCTTTGTTCAAACTTACAAGGAGTTTTGCAACTAAAGAATGGCTACAAAACGTCAAGCCAACTTCCATGATCGGGCGAGCAATCTGAGTTCACTTCGCGACCTTTGCCATGCCGTAACGCCACATACGCAGCGTGTGACGGGAGTGTCGAGAAATATAAGAAAAAACTCCCCCAAAAAGTAGAAATTGCGAACTATTTACATCATATATACTATATAGCTAATTGCATAATCGTTGTCGGGTTGAAAATCATAAATCATAGAAGCTGAGACCGCAATGATGGATGGGAAATCAGTTCATGACCCACATTACATGCAGATATATTCAATGTTCTCGTAGTTTTGAAGGTATATGAGTTATTTACTAAGATCCTACAAGTCTGGATAAAAAGGTCGATCATTTGACGGTGTTATTTGAGAGTTTTAATTTCCCAGAATTCCTTTTGGTCATAGCTTTCATGATTTTCAACCCGACAACGATTATGCAATTAGCTATATACACTATTTGCCAGTCTATATAACTTGAAAAACATTCGAAAATTGAAGAAATTCAATGACTACAATGACCACTGGCTTGACTCATGCGATGGCAGACAACTCGGGAGACCGTCGTTATCCTTTTTCGCACATACGATTTTCACGAAAACTTCCCGAATGACATAACAATAGCATGGCTTCCAAATAAGGTATTAATATCGGGTAAATTCGGTGGAAATCGTACAGAAATTGTAAGATTTCGTTTTTTGACCAATGAGAACGAAGGATTTTAATTAGTTAATCCAATTAAACAATATAGCACAGCGCGTGCGTTGCGCTTCAGCACTTCCCTTCTTACGTGAACCATTACTTAAGGACGTTCGCGCGCATTGTTCACGCGCATCTTTTCTGCGCATAAAATCAAGGTTCGAATCATCTCGGTCCAGTCCTCTTTCCTCACGTCCAAGATGGCAGCCAGTCACGCATGTTACGTAGACGATTTTCATCGGCTAATATCTCGAGAACGATACCGGTGACCCCCATTTTTTATTTTGTGATTTTACAAAGAATCATAAAAGCTCCCCATGTGCGAAGTTTAAAGAAAAAAACATGTATAGATTTTGATAAAAACAGGAATTTAGATGAAAACTTCAACCTACCGTCACGCGAAAGAGTCGTCGATGGCTACGTGGTGACTGTAAATATGAGCCAAAAACTACAGGTTGTTTCTACATATTCACAAATCTTTGTACATAATTTTATTCTATAAACTCTTAGATAGCCATTTGAAGAAAATTTTAGCAATCCGTTTAGTTTTCTACCAAAAAATTCCTGTCATTCTCGACTTTCCGTGGATTGAACGCACGTAATTTTCGATCAGAAAAAGGGTATACTTTGAAAAAATCTGGCTCCATAGCGAAGTCGGTGACCCCCATTTTTTATTTGCTCATTTAGCTTTTATAATGATCTTATTTCACCATACGAAGTTTCAGGGAAAAAACATGTTTAGTTTTTTTGCCCGCGAACGTCCTTAAGTTGCTAGAGTATTGAAAAACACTGGTAATTGCAGATTTATACAAGCGAACAATAAACTTGCCAACAGCATCAGAATTAGTTGTTGTACTCAATAGAATGATTTTGATTTTGATACCTGACCAGCAGATTCCGATCCAATCGATATTAATCGATTAATTGATTTTAATCGATTGGCACCTTTTTGTGTGACTATCGATTTTTATCGATTGCCTTTCCGATGATCGATTTTCATCGATTGGATACCCAGGGTGTCACCCAGGGTACATTATACTAAAACTTCATCTCAGTAAATATTCACCAATCATCGCTTCGCCTTCAGCGAATAATTGTTAAATATGTTGAAAGTTATTATTATTAAAGCTTAGGATTTTTAAAGTGTACAATATTCAATAACTAAACGTAGTCTTTTACAGTTTGTAAACGTATAAATTGTGCGTCACAAAGCAAAATTATGTTATACAACATCACAACGGTTTCGTATCACAAAACAAGTTAAAAGGACAACAGAATCAACATATCAAAAACTTAAACACAGGCTCTTTATCGTTCCTTACCCAGTAGCTTATTCGTAGCAACAACAGCACCGCTAACAGGAGCAAGAGAGCCGAGAGTCTGGTTCGTCTTTGGTGTTCGTGGAGGCGTCACTTTCTCAGCTTCAGGGACGATAACAGCGATTGAACCTCTCAATCCTTGTGCAATATGGGTAGTCGTTGCCGATACATATCTTGAGAATCCAATGGAGTTTACTCTAGCCGAAAACATGGCTGGAAACTGAACTAAACTGTGATCAACTGCACACTTTGTGAAAAGCCGGGCAAAATGGCCGACGCTAATATCTTTACGTCATAGTTACCCAACATGCCGTGCGGTAGTAATTCCTCAAAATGTCCCTTTTTATTGGGCTACCTGTGGTAGCACAGAACATTATTATCATAGAATCGGATTTCCAAAATCTGCAGAATATTAAAGGGTGATGAAATTGTTCATATTGTGTAGGGCTTTCTTCTGCCATCACACCATAAACTGTTTCTCCCGTAATACTAACAGAAGCCCTAGAACATGCTAGAAGTCCCATTAAACTAATTTAATGGGACAATCACAGATCATCTTAGCTAAAAACCGTAGGAAGAATTAATACTCGACAAAGAAAAAAAAATCATACTTCTTTTACATTTTACAAGATGTGATACTGAAATTTCTTGGGATCCCTGTGTGTCGTCCTTGTTGGGCTTCCTGTGTTTGTTGAAAAGTACTGCGGGCTCATAATTCAATTTTCAGCGCGCCATTTTCAATATTTTGTTGACAAAGTTCTCTTGTTTTCTGTTGTTTTTCCTTGAAACTTCTAACCTAAGAATGACTCTAATGAACACCAAACGGACTCAGCTCTATCATTAAACCCTTCAAATCAAATCTACCCATTCATAATCAAAATATGGCAGAGACGAAGGCGAAAGAACAGCAAAAAGACAACGACGATTCAGCCGTGTTTTTGCAGCCGTTTATAACTAAATTAGGTAAGAAAACTTCTTCATTTTTTCCAATATACGATGCTTTAGGATGTGGTTTAACATCACAACCTTTTAGTTACTTTTGCTATCTTTCTTTAAGATGTGATTTTGTTTACAGAACAGCTGTTGCATCGAAGTGTTTCACATGAAAACACAACTTTCACGTATTAAGCATAAGCTTAATAATAATAATAATAATAATAATAATAATAATAATAATAACTTAAGTCCTTTATTTCACGAGGGTAGCACATTATAGTGTGCTATTAAGGTCCTGGAGGGTAACCCTAGTTGTAGCTAGGGTTACCCTAGTACTACATATATTGTAGGCTAATAACTAGTAGTAGGGTTACCCTGGCACTCGTAGGTTACTGCTAGTGTAACCTTATCCAAGTACTCGGGTTACCCTACTGCTAGGGTTATGTTTTTCTCTTGTAAACGGTTTTGCTGAGATAATTCGCCTACCCGGGGTCCACAACTTTTTACTAGTTTTCGGTTACCAAGCAATTGAATTGATTCGAGGGAAGGGGTAACCCCAATCGAATTAATTTCTCTTGTAAATCCGGGCTATCTTTGACCCTAGTACTAGGGTAACCCTGCTGCCATGGTCATCCTTTCCAAAAACAGGGCCTAAGTTATTACTACTACTAGAGTGATTGCATTTAATAAACCCGTGAAATAGTTAGTAGAGTAGACTAATAGACACTAGACTTTATTTCCATTGTTTTCTTTTGTGAGTATTTGACTATTACACACTAACATATAATTTTTATTTCACGGGTTTATTGCAATCACTCTACTACTACTACTACTACTACTACTACTACTACTACTACTACTACTACTACTACTACTACTACTACTACTACTACTACTACTACTACTACTACTACTACTACTGCTGCTGCTGCTGCTGCTGCTGCTGCTGCTGCTGCTGCTGCTGCTGCTGCTGCTGCTGCTGCTGCTGCTGCTGCTGCTGCTGCTGCTGCTGCTACTACTACTACTACTACTGCTGCTGCTGCTACTACTACTACTACTACTACTACTACTACTACTACTATTACTACTATTACTACTACTACTGCTGCTACTACTGCTACTGCTACTACTACTACTACTACTACTAATAATAATAATTAATCATGTTATACTACTAGATATTCTGTGTGTCAATGTACCATATTGTACATGTGCTTTAAATATACGTTTTAACAAAAGGATAATTTTGTTCTTTTCCAAGGCCATAACTTGCAAGAAATAAGAGTTCGAGCACTCAAAACTATCCTGTTCAAGCTGGAGCACAAGTTGATATGCACAGTAGACCTGGTACAGGAACGTGAATTGTTGATACGACTACTGGAGTGGTTCAATAACCCGCAGTCTCCAATGAGAAAAGAAGTTTTGGGTCTAATTGAAAGTTTGTCCAAGGTATAATTCTTGATGTGCAATCACATGACCGAAAATCCCTTGAGAAATAAATAACAAAGATGCAGCCACCATGTTGTCAGATGAACCACGTCATGTTGTCTTTGGTAAATCTGCCTGTTTTACTGTTACTGTTGCATTATTGTTATGCAACCACTAGATGCAAGTCATGATGACATTTTTGATGTTTTGTCAATCAATCAATCAATCAATCAATCAATCAATACAAATTATTTATGATTGTGGATGTCTATATTGCAAACGTACAAATATGTATCAGTCTCAATTAACTTTGGTCTTAAGAGGTACCTGTAGCATACTGTAGGGAAACTAGTAGAGCAGATTTCGTATCACTGAAAACCCACAGCACACAGGGCATGGGGCACGGCACAACATGGATTCATTTGAAATCCTAATGCATCACGCAGGGCCCGTGGAGAAAGCTTAAATTTTTCTTCCATATAAGGGTTGCATTGATGATACCATTTTTAAAGTAATACATGTAGATACAATATGAGCGGCTGAACTGTATGGTATTTACAATGGCGAGCTGAAGGCGAATCCAACGATGTATAAGTGGATGTTTTACTATAATTTGGATGATAGGAAACAGTTTGGCCGAGAAAATCCAAGTTAAAGTTGAATGCAAATGAGGACGATTCTGTATCCGATTTACAGATGTCTATGATTTCTATTGTATTTGTCTCATTAATTAATGAATTCAACATGAATTCAACAATTCTTTAAAATTTTACTACCTGTGAACAAAAAAGTGGTGGGGCTATAGATCCTCCAGCCCAGGCTACCCCTCTGTTAGCCTGCGTAGCAGCTCAAATGGGGTTCAGAGGGGTTCGGAAGGGTTCAGAGGGTTTGGAGGGGGTTCAGAATGGGGAGCTGGGCTATGCAGGCTACCCCTCCATGGGTCCTGTCATGGTGATGGCATGGTACATCTGTGTCGTAAGAATTTCACAGTCATGAAATTGAAATGACCAGTGGTAATTACAATTCGTACTTGTTTGAAATTGCAGCATGTATCGTCTGCTGCAATTAAAATGGTGGTAATTACAATCCATACTTGTTTGATATTGCAGCATGTATCTGCTGCTGAAATACTTCTCAATATTGGTGCAGTGGAGTTCTTCTCACAGTTGAGACAAGACATTGATCCTGAGCTATTTCAGAGTGTCGACAATGTCACACACCAGCTGTTGAGTATACCACAGTCATCTGGTAGCAAGCATAGTGACTGGTGTTTATATCGACGGCAAGAGGAACAAATTGAGGATAGTAAACCAGGTAATAGAGTCGTTTTCATATGAGTGGGAAGTTATATAATAATAATAATAATAATCATAATAATTAATAATAATTAATAATAATTTGGGAGGCTAATCATCCTTCCTTGCAGCCGGTAGCTAAATTACGAAGGACACAGCTCAACGTGGTCGAGTCGAAGGCATATAAAGGCGCACTATGCTGCCACCATATGACCCATGTCTGACCACGGAGCACAGCTCAGATAGAAATATAAAGGCGCACTATACAGCCACCATACGACCCACGTCTGACCATGGAGCACAGCTCAGATAGAAATATAAAGGCGCACTATGCTGCCACCATATGACCCATGTCTGACCACGGAGCACAGCTCAGATCGAAATATTCTAGAGTTATGGTACAGTTTGTGCCGTGCAGTGATGGTAACGTACCGGTTGAGAAATGATTTTGCGTGCTGTGATTGGTTGAATACAATGCCTTCCATTCCATACCGTGACCGTAACTCTGTGCCGTAGGTTTCCCACTCGTACGAAAATGACTCTATCCAAGTATTGTATACAGACACCCTAGCAATATTAAGACTGAAAAATGGTCCCTGTTTATTCATGAAGTTCTGCTTCTAAAGTAGAGTTGAAGTTGTAGTTAGAAATAAGAGCTTGGGAAGAAAGACACAAGGAGAATGCAGGGCCGTACACAGCACCAGTTGCCCCCTGGCAAGGTGACAAAGATACCAAAAAGTACTGAGAACTGTACTATTTTTTGTTGTTATATATGTTGTGGTTCAAAATGATTTTTGGTTCAAATTATTTTGAACTGGTTTATTTATTTTGAACTGGTTCAAATTATTTTGAACTGGTTCAATTTGTTTTGAACTGGTTCAAATCATTTTGAAGGAAGGCTTTATATTAAGTACCTTGGGGTTAGGTTTAGGGTTAGTATTGGGGAAGACTAATATATATTTATTAAATATTTATTAAAAACAATGCTAATTAGATATTAGTTCTAGATAGTTAGACAGACAGACAGTTAGGTAGATGAGAGGGGAGAAGATAGAGAGAGAAGGAAGGGAGGGAGGGAGGTGAAAATTATTTAGTTCTTTTTACGACTCCCTCCCCCCCCCTAAAATTCCAAATTAAACTAGTTCAATTTAAATTGAACTGGTTTAATTTAAATTGAACCAAGGGATCATTTTGAACTACAACTACATGTATACGTAATAATAATAATAACGTACTGCCTCCCCTCAAATTTTGGGTTATGTACGGCCCTTGGAATGAGGTCATCATGTAGCTTGGAGTTACAAAAAGTACAGTGAGCTTACAGTACTCTTCTTTCTATAAATTTTGAAGTCCTGACCTCTCTGCTTGCCAGGCTGCCCTCACAACCTCCTTTTCTTAATGCTCTTGTTAATATTCCTTAGCTTTTTAACATTATTTTGTGAATTGAAGGAGCTTTGCTGCAGTCTACTTGTATTCTTGTAGAGCTTGTCTCTAGGCTTCCCCTTCAACTGTCTATTAAACCTGATATGTTAATTTGTGATTTCTTGTTTTTCTTGTTTTATAGTTTGCCATGATCACCAGTTTAGATCATCATCATACCCTGTACTGTCTAACAGACAGCAGCCTGTCACAACTTGGACAAGCCAGAGTGCCCCACAGCTTGGAAAACCAACAGGGTATTTTGATGACCAGAATGAACCCCCCATCAGTGTTCACCCTAGTACAATGCATGTACAGTCATCTATGAGTAGTACATCAAGGTCACATGGTAGGTATAGAACCCCCAGTCAGTGCTCACACTAGTACAACACATGTACAGTCATCTATGAGTAATACATCAAGGTCACATGGTAGGTAAAGAACCCCCAGTCAGTGCTCACCCTAGTACAACACATGTACAGTCATCTATGAGTAGTACATCAAGGTCACATGGTAGGTAAAGAACCCCCAGTCAGTGCTCACCCTAGTACAACACATGTACAGTCATCTATGAGTAGTACATCAAGGTCACATGGTAGGTAAAGAACCCCCAGTCAGTGCTCACCCTAGTACAACACATGTACATGTACAGTCATCTATGAGTAGTACATCAAGGTCACATGGTAGGTAATGAACCCCCAGTCAGTGCTCACCCTAGTACGAGTACAGTCATCTACTGTCACAGTGGTTGATCCATGCTGAAAATAATTGTGTTTTGGTCTGTTTTTATTATGTTGTAAGTTCTCACTTTCTCAGTGATCGACTCGTTCACTCTAGTTGTGGCACGAGACAAGTTGCATACGACGTGTCACACATAATATTTTTACGAAAATTGTTGCAGAAAGTAGAAGCTACAAATGTAGTTCTACTTTTTGTGCAGCAAAAAATGAAACATTTAAGTTGCGCGAGCCTGGGTGTCATATGTGAATAATGCTTGTGCAACCTGCAATAATTTGTTTTTCGCGACACAAGTTGCATGAAAATTTGTTATGTGTGACACTGGCTTTAAGGCTTTCTACTTATAAATACAAGGCCTCTCTCAGATGTGGTATGTTGCCTAGGCTCAGATTTTGCATATGCCAATTTTTTCCTCTCATTCTGTAAACATCACTTATCGATGGCCTGTAATGTGATCTTTTAGCAGCATGTCATCACCAGCTAGTACACACATGTATAATGGACATTGATGATACCTGCACCCATATGATAATAATTGAATTGTTTATTCCCCTTAGAATCCTTTAGTTCTAGCGGCACATTGACATTCTTCCAATGGCTGCCACTGTCATCAAGTGACAGACACATCATGGCTGTGACAGACAGTCGCCTTCATAACTGTAGCTCTACCCTGGTTGCTAAATCCTGTGAGTTCCTCTCTGATGTACTATTCAAGGACTTCCCTGCTGAGATCTTTCTGCAAAGACCAAGTGTATTTAAGGTGATGACCGTATTCACAGGCGTATAAGCCACACCTTTTTTCCGAAAATTGTGATCCAAAGTTGGGTGTGTGGCTTATCTGCAGAAACATCTGGATTTGGTACCAGAAATTCGTGTGGGAAAGATGTTTTGAATCAGTCATAGCATTGTATTGAATCGTGATTTGTCATAAAGAATTCCATTGAAAAAGTGTCTTTGATTAGTCTATTACAAAGCTAAAATTATTGGTAAGCCTTTGAAGTGTATTCTCTGGGAGTTTATGTCCAATAACGCAAATAATGTAATGTCGCTTTCTCAAGATTCCACTTGTGATTTCTTTGAATTTTATTTAAAAAAATAGGGGTGCAGAGCGGAAGACCACGAACCGTCTGAAAATCAGGCTAGTGGTTTATCTGTGAGTGCGGCTTATATGCAGTACATGTACAGTACACTTTTATGCAATTGGTATGAACCATTTTTGTTTGCATTATCAGAGCTTACTTGAACTGCTAGAGTTTCGAGGTGATGTTGATGGTGTATGTGTACCCTCATGTGCCATACACTGCCTTAAAGAACTGTGCCGCTATGTCCATGCAAGGCTAATGGCCACATCAGATCCATCGCTATTCTGTCTAGACACAGGTAAACAATACAATTATGCTCTGATTAGAAATCTGGAACATAATAATAATATAATAATAAAAAAATAAAAAATAAAATAATATAATAATAATAATAATAATAATAATAATAATAATAATAATAATAACCAACATGGCCGCTGTGTTTACACACCACCAACATGGCCGCTGTGTTTACACACCACCAACATGAGCACTGTGTTTACACACCACCAACATGGCCGCTGTGTTTACACACCACCAACATGGCCGCTGTGTTTACACACCACCAACATGGCCACATGGCCACTGCCACCACATGGCCACTGTTTTACACACCACCAACATGGCCACTGTGTTTACACACCACCAACATGGCCACTGTGTTTACACACCACCAACATGGCCACTATTTAAAAACACCACCAACATGGCCACTGTGTTTACACACACACACCACCAACATGGCCACTGTGTTTACACACCACCAACATGGCCGCTGTGTTTACACACCACCAACATGGCCACTGTGTTTACACACCACCAACATGGCCACTGTGTTTACACACCACCATCATGGCCACTGTGTTTACACACCACCAACATGGCCGCTGTATTTACACACCACCAACATGGAGGCTGTGTTTGCACACCACCAACATGGCCGCTGTGTTTACACACCACCAACATGGCCAACATGGCCACTGTGTTTACACACCACCAACATGGCCGCTGTGTTTACACACCACCACCACCACCACCAACATGGCCACTGTGTTTACACACCACCAACATGGCCGCTGTGTTTACACACCACCAACATGGCCGCTGTGTTTACACACCACCAACATGGCCGCCCGCTGTGTTTACACACCACCAACATGGCCACTGTGTTTACACACCACCAACATGGCCACTGTGTTTACACACCACCAACATGGCCACTGTGTTTACACACCACCAACATGGCCACTGTGTTTACACACCACCAACATGGCCACTGTGTTTTTACACCACACACACACCACATGGCCACTGTGTTTACACACCACCAACATGGCCGCTGTGTTTACACACCACCAACATGGCCACTGTGTTTACACACCACCAACATGGCCACTGTGTTTACACACCACCAACATGGCCACTGTGTTTACACACCACCAACATGGCCACTGTGTTTACACACCACCAACATGTGTTTTTTACACACCACCAACATGGCATGTGCACACCACCAACATGGCCACTGTACACACCACCACACACCACCATGGCCACTGTGTTTACACACCACCAACATGGCCGCTGTGTTTACACACCACCAACATGGCCACTGTGTTTACACACCACCAACATGGCCACTGTGTTTACACACCACCAACATGGCCACTGTGTTTACACACCACCAACATGGGCCACTGTGTTTACACACCACCACACCACATGGCCACTGTGTTTACACACCACCAACATGGCCGCTGTGTTTACACACCACCAACATGGCCTGTGTGTTTACACCACCACATGGCCACTGTGTTTACACACCACCAACATGGCCACTGTGTTTACACACCACCAACATGGCCACTGTGTTTACACACCACCAACATGGCCACTGTGTTTTACACACCACCAACATGGCCACTGTGTTTACACACCACCAACATGGCCACTGTGTTTACACACCACCAACATGGCCGCTGTGTTTACACACCACCAACATGGCTGCTGTGTTTACACACCACCAACATGGCTGCTGTGTTTACACACCACCAACATGGCTGCTGTGTTTACACACCACCAACATGGCCACTGTGTTTACACACCACCAACATGGCCGCTGTGTTTACACACCACCAACATGGCCGCTGTGTTTACACACCACCACACACCACCATCCGCTGTGTTTACACACCACCAACCATGGCTGTGTGTTTACACACCACCAACATGGCCACTGTGTTTACACACCACCAACATGGCCACTGTGTTTACACACCACCAACATGGCCACTATTTAAAAACCACCAACATGGCCACTGTGTTTACACACCACCAACATGGCCACTGTGTTTACACACCACCAACATGGCCGCTGTATTTACACACCACCAACATGGCCACTGTGTTTACACACCACCAACATGGCCACTGTGTTTACACACCACCAACATGGCCACTGTGTTTACACACCACCAACATGGCCACTGTGTTTACACACCACCAACATGGCCGCTGTGTTTACACACCACCAACATGGCCGCTGTGTTTACACACCACCAACATGGCCGCTGTGTTTACACACCACCAACATGGCTGCTGTGTTTACACACCACCAACATGGCTGCTGTGTTTACACACCACCAACATGGCTGCTGTGTTTACACACCACCAACATGGCCACTGTGTTTACCACCAACCACACACACCACATGGCCGCTGTGTTTACACACCACCAACATGGCCACTGTGTTTTACACACCACCAACATGGCCACTGTGTTTACACACCACCAACATGGCCACTGTGTTTACACACCACCAACATGGCCACTGTGTTTACACACCACCAACATGGCCACTGTGTTTAAACACCACCAACATGGCCACTGTGTTTACACACCACCAACATGGCCACTGTGTTTACACACCACCAACATGGCCACTGTGTTTACACACCACCAACATGGCCACTGTGTTTACACACCACCAACATGGCCGCTGTGTTTACACACCACCAACATGGCCACTGTGTTTACACACCACCAACATGGCCACTGTGTTTACACACCACCAACATGGCCACTGTTTACACACCACCAACATGGCCGCTGTGTTTACACACCACCAACATGGCCGCTGTGTTTACACACCACCAACATGCTGCTGTGTTTACACACCACCAACATGGCTGCTGTGTTTACACACCACCAACATGGCCACTGTGTTTACACACCACCAACATGGCCGCTGTGTTTACACACCACCAACATGGCCGCTGTGTTTACACACCACCAACATGGCCGCTGTGTTTACACACCACCAACATGGCTGCTGTGTTTACACACCACCATCATGGCCACTGTGTTTACACACCACCAACATGGCCACTGTGTTTACACACCACCAACATGGCCGCTGTGTTTACACACCACCAACATGGCCGCTGTGTTTACACACCACCAACATGGCCGCTGTGTTTACACACCACCAACATGGCCGCTGTGTTTTCACACCACCAACATGGCCGCTGTGTTTACACACCACCAACATGGCCACTGTGTTTACACACCACCAATGGCATGTGTTTACTGTGTTTACACACCACCATGGCCACTGTCATGGCCACTGTGTTTACACACCACCAGTTGACATGGCCACTGTGTTTACACACCACCAACATGGCCGCTGTGTTTACACACCACCAACATGGCCGCTGTGTTTGCACACCACCACCACACACCACCAACATGGCCGCTGTGTTTACACACCACCAACATGGCCACTGTGTTTACACACCACCAACATGGCCACTGTGTTTACACACCACCAACATGGCACACACCACCAACATGGCTGCTGTGTTTACACACCACCAACATGGCTGCTGTGTGTTTACACACCACCACACATGGCCGCTGTGTTTACACACCACCAACATGGCCGCTGTGTTTACACACCACCAACATGGCCGCTGTGTTTACACACCACCAACATGGCCGCTGTGTTTACACACCACCAACATGGCCGCTGTGTTTACACACCACCAACATGGCCGCTGTGTTTTACACACCACCAACATGGCCGCTGTGTTTACACACCACCAACATGGCCACTGTGTTTACACACCACCAACATGGCCACTGTGTTTACACACCACCAACATGGCCGCTGTGTTTACACACCACCAACATGGCATTTACACACCACCAACATGGCCGCTGTGTTTACACACCACCAACATGGCCGCTGTGTTTACACACCACCAACATGGCCGCTGTGTTTACACACCACAACATGGCCGCTGTGTTTACACACCACCAACATGGCTGCTGTGTTTACACACCACCAACATGGCCGCTGTGTTTACACACCACCAACATGGCCGCTGTTTTACACACCACCAACATGGCCATGTGTTTACACACCACCAACATGGCCGCTGTGTTTACACACCACCAACATGGCCGCTGTGTTTACACACCACCAACATGGCCGCTGTGTTTACACACCACCAACATGGCCGCTGTGTTTACACACCACCAACATGGTCGCTGTATTTACACACCACCAACATGGCCATTGTGTTTACACACCACAAACATGTCCTCGCTCAATCACATGAGGGCCCAGTGGTTAGTGCACCTGACTAGTATCCAGGAGGTGACGGGTTCAATTCCCGTCTGGGATTTTGTTCCGAGTCTTTTTTTTAATGCTTGACGAAACCCTTCAAGCTATATTATGCTCTTTACAAATATAATTAATTGACTTTATAACTTATGTCCAGAATTGTTTAGTGTTGTTGAAGACAGATTGGAGAGGAAGCAAAGGATGGCTGCATGTAGACTGGTTTTGTACATACTTGTTTTTTTAAATAATGTTTCACATAATTACATACTTAGAATGCTGGAAGTCACATCAGAATCTATTACTAAGGAGTGGTTCTAGTGAGATTGAAAGTACTGCCATCAATCAAGGGGAAGAGTACATCCAGCAGCGTGGTAGTGGTGACGGGGGTCTTGGAAGGTAAGCATTGAAGTATGTATATATGCAGTGGTAATCAGCATTACATCCACTGAAGTACATACATGTGTAGGGGTAGCACTTATTTGCAGCAATGAAGGAACGGATGGAGGGACGGACAGAGGGACGGACAGAGGGACGGACAGAGGGACGGACAGAGGGACGGTCAGAGGGACGGACAGAGGGACGGACAGAGGGAAGGATGGAAGGACGGACAGAGGGATGGACGGAGGGATGGACATAGGGACGGACATAGGGACAGATGAAGGGATGGATGGAAGGACGGACAGAGGGATGGACGGAGGGATGGACGGAGGGATGGACGGAGGGATGGACATAGGGACGGACATAGGGACAGATGAAGGGATGGATGGAGGAATGGGCAGACATTTAATTATACAATAATAATAGTAATAAATACTTCAAATAATAAATACTGCAAATGTAGCTCTATCTAGTCAAGCCTAGTTTTTAGCTAGAGTATCTAGTGGTAGCTCTAGTAGAGTGCAAACACTAAAACCATGAAACAGTGCTAACTTTAATTAGCACTAAATAGTGCAATGTCTTTTGTTTTCTATTGTTTCATTGGTGCTATTTAGCACTAATTAGTTTGTACTGTTTCACGGTTTTAATGCTTGCACTCTATATAATGTCTTATCATACCAATATCAAGAGTAATGAGAAATATTATACAAACTATGCACTGACAACATTTTATAATCATTCAGTGATGCCACATCATCCAGTTCATCAGAACATGCTATCAGCAATGTAGATGATGAAGATGAATTAGTGATAGAAGCTTTACAATACAGCCAGTTGGCGGTAGAGGAGATGTGTGTGGTGTTGCTGCCACATGCCCTTGAAGTCCTTAGAGGCCAACTGAGCAGTAATTTACAAGTGGTTACAAGTACAACTGAGCTGCTGTTCCATGTGGGAGACTTAATCAGGATAGTGTCACCTGATGATGTTTGGGTAGAAGGATCTCAGCATAATATTGTCATGGTATGGAATTATTCGTGCATGTCCAGTCGAGGGGATGGTTTTCAGGGTATTGTGCCAGCAGTTGCTAAAAACCATCTACATGTTGACCTACTGGTATTTTTGTGAAGTGTGCAGATGTGTGGACAAGGATTTCAATAGAAACCGTAAATGGCTTAAACTCTGTAGGCTGCTTTTACAATCAGTGCTGTCTACTGTCGTCAGTTCCATCTGCCAATTTGTACTTGTTAATTTGAATGCTTTTATAAATAATCAATTATTATCATGGCCACTCCAGTACTCATTGTTACATGTTTACTCCTGTGTGAAAGTTGTCTTCTGTGAGAACTTTTAAAATTTCTTAAGCTCATTAATAATTCATGTGGACAAAGCAAAGTAAATCACTACTGTGAAGGAGGTTTGGACACGTGGTCTTAATTAGCATACAATTTGGTCAACTTTAACTTTGAATTTCTCCAAGAATTATTAATGGTTTGAGAAGCTACATGTATATCGAACACGAGAAAGAGTGTTTCATCCGATATCCAAACACTTAGAAGTGGGTTGAAAAATGTTGGCTGTGCCTGGAACACTCTTTCTGGTATTTGATCTACATGTATTACATCATCAAAATGTATCAATTGTCTTTTTCATTTCAGGCACCAAGTGTTATACCAAGTCTTAAACTCCTGGGTGAGGTGATCGTACATCATGTACAGTACAGTGGTTACCAGGGCCATGCCGCTAGACCAGAACCCAACCTATCGACACACAGGACCGCTGTCATCCATTTAACAGCACTCTTAGTACAGCTTCTTCATTCTCTTGTTCCACTAAACCAAGTAAGTAGAATGACTCACTCACTTAGTACAGCTTCTTCATTCTCTTGTTCCATTAAACCAAGTAAGTAGAATGACTCACTCTTAGTACAGCTTCTTCATTCTCTTGTTCCATTAAACCAAGTAAGTAGAATGACTCACTCTTAGTACAGCTTCTTCATTCTCTTGTTCCATTAAACCAAGTAAGTAGAATGACTCACTCTTAGTACAGCTTCTTCATTCTCTTGTTCCATTAAACCAAGTAAGTAGAATGACTCACTCTTAGTACAGCTTCTTCATTCTCTTGTTCCATTAAACCAAGTAAGTAGAATGACTCACTCTTAGTACAGCTTCTTCATTCTCTTGTTCCACTAAACCAAGTAAGTAGAATGGCTCACTCTTAGTACAGCTTCTTCATTCTCTTGTTCCACTAAACCAAGTAAGTAGAATGGCTCACTCTTAGTACAGCTTCTTCATTCTCTTGTTCCATTAAACCAAGTAAGTAGAATGACTCACTCTTAGTACAGCTTCTTCATTCTCTTGTTCCATTAAACCAAGTAAGTAGAATGACTCACTCTTAGTACAGCTTCTTCATTCTCTTGTTCCATTAAACCAAGTAAGTAGAATGACTCACTCTTAGTACAGCTTCTTCATTCTCTTGTTCCATTAAACCAAGTAAGTAGAATGACTCACTCTTAGTACAGCTTCTTCATTCTCTTGTTCCATTAAACCAAGTAAGTAGAATGACTCACTCTTAGTACAGCTTCTTCATTCTCTTGTTCCATTAAACCAAGTAAGTAGAATGACTCACTCTTAGTACAGCTTCTTCATTCTCTTGTTCCATTAAACCAAGTAAGTAGAATGACTCACTCTTAGTACAGCTTCTTCATTCTCTTGTTCCATTAAACCAAGTAAGTAGAATGACTCACTCTTAGTACAGCTTCTTCATTCTCTTGTTCCACTAAACCAAGTAAGTAGAATGGCTCACTCTTAGTACAGCTTCTTCATTCTCTTGTTCCATTAAACCAAGTAAGTAGAATGACTCACTCTTAGTACAGCTTCTTCATTCTCTTGTTCCATTAAACCAAGTAAGTAGAATGACTCACTCTTAGTACAGCTTCTTCATTCTCTTGTTCCATTAAACCAAGTAAGTAGAATGACTCACTCTTAGTACAGCTTCTTCATTCTCTTGTTCCATTAAACCAAGTAAGTAGAATGACTCACTCTTAGTACAGCTTCTTCATTCTCTTGTTCCATTAAACCAAGTAAGTAGAATGACTCACTCTTAGTACAGCTTCTTCATTCTCTTGTTCCATTAAACCAAGTAAGTAGAATGACTCACTCTTAGTACAGCTTCTTCATTCTCTTGTTCCATTAAACCAAGTAAGTAGAATGACTCACTCTTAGTACAGCTTCTTCATTCTCTTGTTCCATTAAACCAAGTAAGTAGAATGACTCACTCTTAGTACAGCTTCTTCATTCTCTTGTTCCACTAAACCAAGTAAGTAGAATGGCTCACTCTTAGTACAGCTTCTTCATTCTCTTGTTCCATTAAACCAAGTAAGTAGAATGACTCACTCTTAGTACAGCTTCTTCATTCTCTTGTTCCATTAAACCAAGTAAGTAGAATGACTCACTCTTAGTACAGCTTCTTCATTCTCTTGTTCCATTAAACCAAGTAAGTAGAATGACTCACTCTTAGTACAGCTTCTTCATTCTCTTGTTCCATTAAACCAAGTAAGTAGAATGACTCACTCTTAGTACAGCTTCTTCATTCTCTTGTTCCATTAAACCAAGTAAGTAGAATGACTCACTCTTAGTACAGCTTCTTCATTCTCTTGTTCCATTAAACCAAGTAAGTAGAATGACTCACTCTTAGTACAGCTTCTTCATTCTCTTGTTCCATTAAACCAAGTAAGTAGAATGACTCACTCTTAGTACAGCTTCTTCATTCTCTTGTTCCATTAAACCAAGTAAGTAGAATGACTCACTCTAAGTACAGCTTCTTCATTCTCTTGTTCCACTAAACCAAATAAGTAGAATGACTCACTCTTAGTACAGCTTCTTCATTCTCTTGTTCCATTAAACCAAGTAAGTAGAATGACTCACTCTTAGTACAGCTTCTTCATTCTCTTGTTCCATTAAACCAAGTAAGTAGAATGACTCACTCTTAGTACAGCTTCTTCATTCTCTTGTTCCATTAAACCAAGTAAGTAGAATGACTCACTCTTAGTACAGCTTCTTCATTCTCTTGTTCCATTAAACCAAGTAAGTAGAATGACTCACTCTTAGTACAGCTTCTTCATTCTCTTGTTCCATTAAACCAAGTAAGTAGAATGACTCACTCTTAGTACAGCTTCTTCATTCTCTTGTTCCATTAAACCAAGTAAGTAGAATGACTCACTCTTAGTACAGCTTCTTCATTCTCTTGTTCCATTAAACCAAGTAAGTAGAATGACTCACTCTTAGTACAGATTCTTCATTTTCTTGTTCCATTAAACCAAGTAAGTAGAATGACTCACTCTTAGTACAGCTTCTTCATTCTCTTGTTCCATTAAACCAAGTAAGTAGAATGTCAGTATGACTCACTCTTAGTACAGCTTCTTCATTCTCTTGTTCCATTAAACCAAGTAAGTAGAATGACTCACTCTTAGTACAGCTTCTTCATTCTCTTGTTCCATTAAACCAAGTAAGTAGAATGACTCACTCTTAGTACAGCTTCTTCATTCTCTTGTTCCATTAAACCAAGTAAGTAGAATGACTCACTCTTAGTACAGCTTCTTCATTCTCTTGTTCCATTAAACCAAGTAAGTAGAATGACTCACTCTTAGTACAGCTTCTTCATTCTCTTGTTCCACTAAACCAAGTAAGTAGAATGGCTCACTCTTAGTACAGCTTCTTCATTCTCTTGTTCCACTAACTAAACCAAGTAAGTAGAATGACTCACTCTTAGTACAGCTTCTTCATTCTCTTGTTCCATTAAACCAAGTAAGTAGAATGACTCACTCTTAGTACAGCTTCTTCATTCTCTTGTTCCATTAAACCAAGTAAGTAGAATGACTCACTCTTAGTACAGTACAGCCTTCTTCATTCTCTTGTTCCATTAAACCAAGTAAGTAGAATGGCTCACTCTTAGTACAGCTTCTTCATTCTCTTGTTCCATTAAACCAAGTAAGTAGAATGACTCACTCTTAGTACAGCTTCTTCATTCTCTTGTTCCATTAAACCAAGTAAGTAGAATGACTCACTTTTACTCACTTTTAGTACAGCTTCTTCATTTTCTTGTTCCATTAAACCAAGTAAGTAGAATGACTCACTCTTAGTACAGCTTCTTCATTCTCTTGTTCCATTAAACCAAGTAAGTAGAATGACTCACTCTTAGTACAGCTTCTTCATTCTCTTGTTCCATTAAACCAAGTAAGTAGAATGACTCACTCTAAGTACAGCTTCTTCATTCTCTTGTTCCATTAAACCAAGTAAGTAGAATGACTCACTCTTAGTACAGCTTCTTCATTCTCTTGTTCCATTAAACCAAGTAAGTAGAATGACTCACTCTTAGTACAGCTCATTCTCTTGTTCCATTAAACCAAAGTAGAATGACTCACTCTTAGTACAGCTTCTTCATTCTCTTGTTCCATTAAACCAAGTAAGTAGAATGACTCACTCTTAGTACAGCTTCTTCATTCTCTTGTTCCATTAAACCAAGTAAGTAGAATGACTCACTCTTAGTACAGCTTCTTCATTCTCTTGTTCCATTAAACCAAGTAAGTAGAATGACTCACTCTTAGTACAGCTTCTTCATTCTCTTGTTCCATTAAACCAAATAAGTAGAATGACTCACTCTTAGTACAGCTTCTTCATTCTCTTGTTCCATTAAACCAAGTAAGTAGAATGACTCACTCTTAGTACAGCTTCTTCATTCTCTTGTTCCATTAAACCAAGTAAGTAGAATGACTCACTCTTAGTACAGCTTCTTCATTCTCTTGTTCCATTAAACCAAGTAAGTAGAATGACTCACTCTTAGTACAGCTTCTTCATTCTCTTGTTCCATTAAACCAAGTAAGTAGAATGACTCACTCTTAGTACAGCTTCTTCATTCTCTTGTTCCATTAAACCAAGTAAGTAGAATGACTCACTCTTAGTACAGCTTCTTCATTCTCTTGTTCCATTAAACCAAGTAAGTAGAATGACTCACTCTTAGTACAGCTTCTTCATTCTCTTGTTCCATTAAACCAAGTAAGTAGAATGACTCACTCTTAGTACAGATTCTTCATTCTCTTGTTCCATTAAACCAAGTAAGTAGAATGACTCACTCTTAGTACAGCTTCTTCATTCTCTTGTTCCATTAAACCAAGTAAGTAGAATGACTCACTCTTAGTACAGCTTCTTCATTCTCTTGTTCCATTAAACCAAGTAAGTAGAATGACTCACTCTTAGTACAGCTTCTTCATTCTCTTGTTCCATTAAACCAAGTAAGTAGAATGACTCACTCTTAGTACAGCTTCTTCATTCTCTTGTTCCATTAAACCAAGTAAGTAGAATGACTCACTCTTAGTACAGCTTCTTCATTCTCTTGTTCCATTAAACCAAGTAAGTAGAATGACTCACTCTTAGTACAGCTTCTTCATTCTCTTGTTCCACTAAACCAAGTAAGTAGAATGGCTCACTCTTAGTACAGCTTCTTCATTCTCTTGTTCCACTAAACCAAGTAAGTAGAATGACATCACTCTTAGTACAGCTTCTTCATTCTCTTGTTCCATTAAACCAAGTAAGTAGAATGACTCACTCTTAGTACAGCTTCTTCATTCTCTTGTTCCATTAAACCAAGTAAGTAGAATGACTCACTCTTAGTACAGCTTCTTCATTCTCTTGTTCCACTAAACCAAGTAAGTAGAATGGCTCACTCTTAGTACAGCTTCTTCATTCTCTTGTTCCATTAAACCAAGTAAGTAGAATGACTCACTCTTAGTACAGCTTCTTCATTCTCTTGTTCCATTAAACCAAGTAAGTAGAATGACTCACTCTTAGTACAGCTTCTTCATTCTCTTGTTCCATTAAACCAAGTAAGTAGAATGACTCACTTTTAGTACAGCTTCTTCATTTTCTTGTTCCATTAAACCAAGTAAGTAGAATGACTCACTCTTAGTACAGCTTCTTCATTCTCTTGTTCCATTAAACCAAGTAAGTAGAATGACTCATTGCTGTTAAGCGGTCACCCTCTATTAAGCGGCCACTTTCACTCAAATTCCCGGAAATCGGTCCCTATGCTTATTGTAAACTTGACCTTTATTAAGCGATCACCTCTATTAAGCGGTCAGTTGGCAATTTCCCGAGGGTGACCGCTTAATAGAGGTTTGACTGTACCTACATGTAAGCATGTACCTGCATACAGGTACTGAACAGTCAAAGCTCTGCCAATGGACACCTCCTGTTTATGCACACATCCATAACCATATACATCTTGTAAGCAGACACTTCCAGCCTGTAAGCAGACAAAGGTCTTCAAAGGTCCTCAAAGGAGACTTGCACATAGGGTTAACCTCAAAGTTTCTCCTTTTCAAATATTGTAATCATAGTATTTGAATAAAGTATTATTATTATTATAACATCTTCTACAGCATTGCTTTTATAACCTCTCATAAGCCAACACCTCCAATAAGCAGACAGTAAGACAACGCCTACACTCTGCTCCAAGGGTGTCTGCTTATGGGAGGTTCCACTGTCTATGCCTGCTATCATTTCCCAGCTATGCAACCTGTCCACCATTTGTTATTACTACATTGTATGTGTCATGTATTGTAAAGATGTTGATAGATCATGCATTCCTTTTTATATATACAAATCCCATAAATGTACTGTTTTAGGCTAGTACTATCATCCCTACTGAGACAGTAACTGTCCTGTGGCTTCTCTCTATGGATGGTATCCTGTCCAAGTCACATCCTAGTCTTCATGCTAGTTTACTGGAATACTTAGAGGTCCTAGACAAGAGCTCACACCAAACATACTTACATGCCACAGATGTCTGTCACTCCTTTCAAAGCACTTGTCAGCTGCTTAAGACCACTAGGTCTCAGGTAAGTCTATGATATGTAGACTGCCAGTAAACAAGAAAAATACTTTGTTCAAAGTTGAAGTTACTATGAGTCTAATAATGCCTTCCTTTACAGAGGATACATTGGGGAGTTTGCAGGTCTTGCGTGACATTTTAAATTTTAATCCAACAAAAACAAAAATATAATATTTGAAAAGAGCACACCAAAGTTAGCAAAAATTTTAATTTTGAAGTAATTTCGATGAATAGAGCGAAAGTTATGGGCGAATGAAGTTGGCTTTTTTCTTAAGAAACGTACGGTGGTGGGCAACAGCTTGCCTACCACCGTACGAAAAAAGGCAACTTCGGTCGCCCATAACTTTCGCTCTATTCATCGAAATAACTTCAAAATTTAAATTTTTGCTAACTTTGGTGTGCTCTTTTCAAATATTATATTTTTGTTTTTGTTGGATTAAAATTTAAAATGTCACGCAAGACCTGCAAACTCCCCTTTCCCTGATATTGATGTTGATGTTGATGATGATGATGATATTAATGATAATAATTTTTATAATAACTTAGATCAGTGATGATGCTGATGGTGATGGCCAAAGAATAATTATCAATAATTAAATCTGATTAACTATTAATAATTATGCTGTTTAATAAAATGTTGATGATGATGATTACGATTGAGGTAGTGCCAAATTGATAATGATGGTTAAGACACTGATTATGATTAAGACGATGGTGATAATTGTGCTGATGATGATTATTATTAATGGTGTTGATGCTGATGATAATGATGACTATGCAGTTGATGATGATGGCAATGATAGTACATGTACATGTAATAAAGATGATGATGATACTACATGTATGTAAGAGCATCGAGACCTTGTAGGATGCTCCAAGTACTTATTATTATGATGATGATGATTTATTATAAGATCATAATATTTTCAGCCATCTTCCAATGCCGTTTCCAAACTACTAAGCCTTGCAGAGGATTCAATGGTTGGCCTTGCATACCACAAATCAACAAGTGTAATCAAAGAATCCGTCAAACTCTGCAGCACTGGCTGTTCCTCAGACATCTCCCCGACCATAGTACAAACATCCCATAGCGTCATACTCAGGATTATTGCCCACTACGACACAACTATAAGACATGAGGGGTACAAAGTGTGCTTGGGTGTGGTCAAAGAGTCATTAAGGATCAGTCATGTTACGCACCCCTTGTCGACTGTATGCCATGGCATCCTGTTCTTACTGGACACCAGCGTCATGCTTCAGATTTGCTGCTATGGATTGTATGATGAAGACCAAGAGGTTAGAATATTACAATATAGCTTAGTGGAGCAATGACCTTAGCAGTTAGAGAGCACAGAGTTGGGAGAGAAGCACATCAGAGGGGGGTTATGATTAATGCTAAATTGAAAGACCCCAATGTGAGGATGCCAGGACTATCAGCTATTGTTGACATTGGACAAAGCAAAAAATATGCTATACATGTATATATGATCATAATCCTGTTGTTGTTGTTGTTGTTGTTGTTGTTGTTGTTTTTAGTAGTAGTAGTAGTAATATTACCGTAAAGTTCCGAAAGTAGCGATCCCCCCGAAAGTAGTGATCCTCCTCTAGAGCGATGATTAGATTAGATGAAGAACAGCACTAGCAAACAGCACGTAAAGAGCCAGAACATTTACTGCTACACATAAACAAATGTAACAAAAGCTATAGTCATAATATAATACGTTCTAGATCCTGTGAATATTCGTTGTTTCAGTTAAAATACCGTACACGATGTCGTTTAAGGAACACAGTATGGCTCCTAAAAGTTAACGATTTTAGCACCCTGAAAGTAGCGACCACCCGAAAGTAGCAACCCCCCGAAAGTAACAGTTACCTAAGGTTGCTAAATCCGAAAGTAACGACCTCGCTACTTTTGAAACTTTACGGTAGCTTTTTTCTTAAACTAATTGTAGATTAATTTCATTGTAAAGCGCTACTGGGCAATTTCTTGGAAATAGCTCTATATAAATTAATAAAAAATATTATTATTGTTGTTGTTGTTGTTGTTGTTGTTATTGGTGTCTCATAGTTCATCTCATCCTGCCTGTCGTTATAGGTTCAAGCAGTTGCAGTGGACATACTGGATACTCTATTCCTTGGCCGTCTTAGCATGAGTAGCCAGCTATGGAAAAGACTTCTGGATGCAATCACCCCTTCCCTACCCTACCTAGAAGGATTCATTGGTACCCACCCCACCCTGGACCAAAGCATTTTAGAACTTATCCTGGCCACAGGATCAGGCAGTGGCCAGATCACCGCAGATGGAGAAGTGATGTCATTCCACCCACTAGAACAGCTTAGAGGGGGGTTACGGTTAATGTATTTGAAAGACCCCAATGTTAGGACCCAGGGACTAGCAGCTGTTGTTGGACACTTGACATCAGACAAAACAAAGTCCTGGGGACAGCGATTATTCCGAAGTAAACAATCGGAGAATCTTCGTGATTTGTTTGTAGTAGATCAGTTAACGTCCACTATGAACTTCCATACATCTGTAAGCCACCCTAGTGTAGAGCAGAATGAGATCATCAAACTGTGGTCCATTTATTCATCGAACAATATGGACTGGAATATTAGAAAGTCTGCTGCTGAACAACTGGCTATTATATTACAAGGTATGAGACAGTATGCCAGGCGTGCACTAGTGATGCAACGCTTATCCTTACAACACTAGTGAATACCAGGCTTAGCATAACTACAATAATTGCTTGGTATCAATCAGCTGTTAAAAGTACTTGAATGTCATTATTTGCCTTGAAATGACGGTGCATTGTATTGAATTGAGTGATATTTTACAGATCCTGACTGGCATTCTGATCTTCTGGAACTCAAAGCAGAAGAAGCAACCCTAGAAATCTTACAAGAAATCCTTGAGAACGACGCCAACACCCACAGCCCGACCACGCCCTCTACAAGCATGGAAATAGCCCCACCTTGTCTTACAATCCTGCGTCTGTTGACGGAGTACAGTTGGTCCTGCCGTCATCGCCTGGCAAGTAAAATGTCGGTATATACTACTGTAGTCATGTGTGCTGTGGTGTGTCGACATAGTGTTCAAGTTAACTATGAAGCAGCTTGTTTACTTACTCTGTTGCTGTTTGATGAAGTAGCACCCTCCCACATGGTTGAGAATCCAAAGAATGCATTTAGTCTCCCTGCGTCTCTTATCAAAAGGTACGTGACTATATACCAGTATATAGCTAATTGCATAATCGTTGTTGGATTGAAAATCATGAAAGCTATGACCAAGAGGAATTCTGGGAAATTAAAACTCTCAAATAACACCGTCAAATGATCAACCTTTTTATCCAGACTTGTAGGATCTTAGTTAATTAGCTCATATACCTTCAAAACTACGAGAACATTGAATATATCTGTACATGTATGTAATGTGACTCGTGAAATGATTTCCTATCCATCCTTGCGGTCTCAGCTTCTATGATTTATGATTTTCAACCTGACAACGATTATGCAATTAGCTATATACACTAGTTAAACTCATCGGCAATGATGAGGTTGGGCTTAGGTGCTCTGATGCCACCACGAGGGACGCGCCTGTCCCCGGCGGCATAGGAGACCATACAATAAAACTTCTCTTCCTGAAAATGGAAACAATATTTCCACTGTCCAGACTGCCCCCACTGTCCAGACTGCCCCCACTGTCCAGACTGCCCCCACTGTCCAGACTTTCCCCACTGTCCAGACTGCCCCCACTGTCCAGACTGCCCCCACTGTCCAGACTGCCCCCCACTGTCCAGACTGCCCCCACTGTCCAGACTGCCCCCACTGTCCAGACTGCCCCCCCACTGTCCAGACTGCCCCCACTGTCCAGACTGCCCCCACTGTCCAGACTGCCCCCTCTGTCCAGACTGCCCCCACTGTCCAGACTGCCCCCACTGTCCAGACTGCCCCCACTGTCCAGACTGCCCCCACTGTCCAGACTGCCCCCACTGTCCAGACTGCCCCCACTGTCCAGACTGCCCCCACTGTCCAGACTGCCCCCACTGTCCAGACTTCCCCCACTGTCCAGACTGCCCCCACTGTCCAGACTGCCCCCACTGTCCAGACTGCCCCCACTGTCCAGACTGCCCCCACTGTCCAGACTGCCCCCACTGTCCAGACTGCCCCCACTGTCCAGACTGCCCCCACTGTCCAGACTGCCCCCACTGTCCAGACTGCCCCCACTGTCCAGACTGCCCCCACTGTCCAGACTTCCCCCACTGTCCAGACTGCCCCCACTGTCCAGACTGCCCCCACTGTCCAGACTGCCCCCACTGTCCAGACTGCCCCCACTGTCCAGACTGCCCCCACTGTCCAGACTGCCCCCCACTGTCCAGACTGCCCCCACTGTCCAGACTGCCCCACTGTCCAGACTGCCCCCACTGTCCAGACTGCCCCCACTGTCCAGACTGCCCCCACTGTCCAGACTCCCCCACTGTCCAGACTGCCCCCACTGTCCAGACTGCCCCCACTGTCCAGACTGCCCCCACTGTCCAGACTGCCCCCACTGTCCAGACTGCCCCCACTGTCCAGACTGCCCCCACTGTCCAGACTGCCCCCACTGTCCAGACTGCCCCCACTGTCCAGACTGCCCCCTCTGTCCAGACTGCCCCCACTGTCCAGACTGCCCCCACTGTCCAGACTGCCCCCACTGTCCAGACTGCCCCCACTGTCCAGACTGCCCCCACTGTCCAGACTGCCCCCACTGTCCAGACTGCCCCCACTGTCCAGACTGCCCCCACTGTCCAGACTTCCCCACTGTCCAGACTGCCCCCACTGTCCAGACTGCCCCCACTGTCCAGACTGCCCCCACTGTCCAGACTGCCCCCACTGTCCAGACTGCCCCCACTGTCCAGACTTTCCCCACTGTCCAGACTGCCCCCACTGTCCAGACTGCCCCCACTGTCCAGACTGCCCCCACTGTCCAGACTGCCCCCACTGTCCAGACTGCCCCCACTGTCCAGACTGCCCCCACTGTCCAGACTGCCCCCACTGTCCAGACTTCCCCCACTGTCCAGACTGCCCCCACTGTCCAGACTGCCCCCACTGTCCAGACTGCCCCCACTGTCCAGACTGCCCCCACTGTCCAGACTGCCCCCACTGTCCAGACTGCCCCCACTGTCCAGACTGCCCCCACTGTCCAGACTGCCCCCACTGTCCCAACTCTCCCCACTGTCCAGATTGTGCCCACTGTCCCAACTCTCCCCATTGTCCCGACTGCCCCAACTGTCCAGACTGCCCCCACTGTCCCAACTGTCCAGACTGCCCCCACTGTCCCAACTCTTCCCACTGTCCAGACTGTCCCCTCTGTCCCCACTTTCCCCAGAATGGGAATTAGTACAAGCTATCGATCTATGCATAGCTAATTCCCGGTAACCCAGGGGCTACTCAGTGGGGAAGACTTGTGTACACGATGTGTGACCGAATTTCATGGAATACTATCAACTATTATCCAGGCTTGTAAAAACTATTGTCTGTCAGACTGGACAAAAGTATTGCGTGCCAACATATTGTCTTGCCACGTATTGGACAAGTTAGACTATATAGATACGGACATGTCCCTTAAGTACCGTAGTAGACATTGTATGCCAAATCTTTAGTAACTAATACCCTATTGGCCACTTTGGAAATGAGTAAAGGACTGGGGACAAGTTTTTAGAATTAAAATAATTAAGAAATGAACCCCATCACAAGAAAGAGCATATCAGAATTAGTAAGTTTCAGGAGTTTGATAGGGTTTGGACAAGTAGTAAATGAACTGCAGACATTCAAAAACTGCAAGAAATACAACTTATATTTATTTGTAAATTTTGATGTTTCAGTGGAAAGCTGTTACTCGTTCAATATCTAACTAAACCTAACAAAACTTTATAAACTTACTAATTCTGACATGCTCTTTCTTGTGATGGGGTTCATTTCTTTAATAGATTAATTCTAAAAATTCGTTTCCAGTCCTTTACTCGTTTCCAAAGTGGCTAATTGGTATACCCTTTGTTTGGCCTATAAAGGCGTCTTGTATCAATTATAACATTTCTAAATTGTTACAACAATGCTTATACTTTACACAGGTATCAACTTCCCTTCAACCCACAAATACACAAGCCCACTAGTGACTACCAGTACCCAGTCCCTCACGACCCAGACCCACTCAAGTCTGACCCTGCCGTCTCGATGCTTAGGTTTTACTGGAACATAGCATGGCACGAGAGCCTTGATAAGTTATGTGGTATGGAGGGCATTTATGGAACACCCACCAAGGCCAACAAGTAAGAATCTCTTATTGTTTCTTTTTTTCCTTATTTCTTTCTTTTCTTTTCTACGATCTTTTCGTTTCGACATTTCGTTCCTCTTTGCAAACTACTAGCTCAACAAGTGAAAGACTTTCTTCCGGTATATCCCCCACAACCCTTACATCTTCTGACACAGTTGAACATTACGCCACTAAGCAGACATAAGAGAGGTATAGACCTTTCAATGACTAATCGTAAAAGCTTTAGAAAGCCTGTTTTTCACTAGTGGCGCAAGCATAGGCGCAAGTGGAAGCATAAGTAAGTAACGCCTCTTGTGCTTGCGCTTATGCTTGTGTCAGCCCCGTTTTCACAGTGACATAAGGCCTCTTGTGCTTGTGCTTATGTTTGCGTGAGGACCGTTTTCACAGTGACATAAGGCTTCTTGTGCTTGCGCTTATGCTTGTGTCAGCCCCGTTTTCACAGTGACATAAGGCCTCTTGTGCTTGTGCTTATGTTTGCGTGAGGACCGTTTTCACAGTGACATAAGGCTTCTTGTGCTTGCGCTTATGCTTGTGTCAGGCCCGTTTTCACAGTGACATAAGGCCTCTTGTGCTTGCGCTTATGCTTGCGTCAGGCCCGTTTTCACAGTGACATAAGGCCTCTTGTGCTTGCACTTATGCTTGTGTCAGGCCCGTTTTCACAGTGACATAAGGCCTCTTGTGCTTGCGCTTATGCTTGTGTCAGGCCCGTTTTCACAGTGACATAAGGCCTCTTGTGCTTGCGCTTATACTTGCATCAGGCCCGTTTTCACAGTGACATATGGCCTCTTGTGCTTGCGGTTATGCTTGCGTGATAGTGTATAGCTATGACTGTTAACCAACCAATAACGTTTTCCATGTACAGATACTGCGAGGATCTTGTCTGGCGTGACATTGACAGCCAGATTCTTCGTTGTAGTCACGTACAGGCCTGGCTTACCAAGAACCTATCAAGCATCAGTAAGGCCACATCGCATTATCCTGCAAAGTTAGCTATGACCAGGGTTCACGCCTCACTTGTGGGGGACTTGGGCGTGGCAGCAAGGGGTACAAAAATGGTGGTCGAAAAGTTGTACACTATGCATTGGCAGGAAGCTTTGGAGAGGTAAGAATGTTTTGTGTATAAGATAAGTGTCGTATCTCCTATCTTAAATGTAAATACATCTTTTAATTCAATTGGTTATCACACAAAGGAGTGACCAGAGAGAATCATGGGAGCTACTATTTACCAATTCTTTCGACCCGAATTCCATACACCCTATGCATAAATGGTAGAATCGTAAAATCACATTCACTTCGTTATTGGGAATATGTTACAGCAATATCTGACCATCTCGTTGAAGAGAGTGTTATCAAAAATGAACACACCAAATTTTAGGGCTGTACTACGAAATCTTGAAAAGTTATAGTGACTTGAAATTACAAAGATTTGTGCCAGAAACTGGACTTTGGGCCTACCAGCCTCATTTCCGTGTATTTTGCACCTTTCAAACGCTTATTACTTTATGATGGTTTCATTTTTATTAATGCACTTTTGGGGTGTAATTACTAAACTGTGGATGATCTTTCAATCTATTATTTTACCTTTACTTAACTCGTTATTCTTTCAGTTTTTGCAAATTTATGCAAATTACATAAATCGATTTATGCATAGGGTGTATGATCTTTCGAAGAATCCAGCCAACCCCCATTTTGAATGTTAGTTGGATTGAGTACAAGACATTCATGAAGAATATGGCTGCACTTTTCACATGCCACTTTTATTGCATTTTTATTTGCATCGGATTTGAAGGCAATGGTTCTGCTTTTCAATAGGGGACTCGTTGAGGTCACGTGACCCCAACCCCCTTCAGCTCATAATGTCTGACACAGGAAAAATTACATTAAAAATAACATATTATTTTTCAATCGGAGAGAAAACTGGTAGCATGTATTTCCCATACGTTATGGCAAATTCTAATCTAATCGACACTCTTATACCCTGTTGTGTTTGTAGTTACTCATACTTACTCTACCCCTGTAGGTACCTACTTGTCCTTCCCAACAGTCTTATACCCTGTTGTGTTTGTAGTTACTCATACTTACTCTACCCCTGTAGGTACCTACTTGTCCTTCCCAACAGTCTTACACCCCGTTGTGTTTGTAGTTACTCATACTTACTCTACCCCTGTAGGTACCTACTTGTCCTTCCCAACAGTCTTACACCCCGTTGTGTTTGTAGTTACTCATACTTACTCTACCCCTGTAGGTACCTACTTGTCCTTCCCAACAGTCCCCCTGTTGTGTTTGTAGTTACTCATACTTACTCTACCCCTGTAGGTACCTACTTGTCCTTCCCAACAGTCTTACACCCTGTTGTGTTTGTAGTTACTCATACTTACTCTACCCCTGTAGGTACCTACTTGTCCTTCCCAACAGTCTTACACCCTGTTGTGTTTAGTTACTCATACTTACTCTACCCCTGTAGGTACCTACTTGTCCTTCCCAACAGTCTTACACCCTGTTGTGTTTGTAGTTACTCATAGTTACTCATACCTACTTGTCCTTCCCCAGTCTGTAGGTACCTACTTGTCCTTCCCAACAGTCCTTACACCCTGTTGTGTTTGTAGTTACTCATACTTACTCTACCCCTGTAGGTACCTACTTGTCCTTCCCAACAGTCTTACACCCTGTTGTGTTTGTAGTTACTCATACTTACTCTACCCCTGTAGGTACCTACTTGTCCTTCCCAACAGTCTTACACCCTGTTGTGTTTGTAGTTACTCATACTTACTCTACCCCTGTAGGTACCTACTTGTCCTTCCCAACAGTCTTACACCCTGTTGTGTTTGTAGTTACTCATACTTACTCTACCCCTGTAGGTACCTACTTGTCCTTCCCAACAGTCTTACACCCTGTTGTGTTTGTAGTTACTCATACTTACTCTACCCCTGTAGGTACCTACTTGTCCTTCCCAACAGTATCGAAGATGACGAACTGCTCATAGAAGTATTGAGCATTCTATCTAGTATGCTAACCAGTCCCTCTCAGCCACCTATGTCTGTGGTGGCCTGGATTGCAAGAATCACTGTTCAAAGCGATGGTCCACTTTTGGCGTTACTAAGAACAACTGTTGGACAGACTGCGGCTGGGTCTTCTAAAGCTGCTACTGAATTGAGGAGGTAAGGCTTTTAGCAGCATTGCCATGACCAATCATCAACATCATTATCAACAACAACATCATCATCATCGACAACATCATTAACAACAACATCAACAACAACATCAACAACATCATCATCATCAACAACATCATTAATGCTGCAACGGTTTGCAATTAAGCCATGTGGGAAATCTTTGTACAAAACATTGAGCATGCGCACACCTGTGTTATCACTATCTTCATTCATTACTAGGACGTTACGCAAGTCCACCTTGCAGTTCTATGGATTCCTTGTTAGACGTCTCCTCCACACAACCCAACCATGGCGATGTGATGGAGAACGTGTTGTGATTGGTGAATTAGTGCACGCTGTCACCTTAAACCTGGACCTCGCAGACAACCCTTCATATTATGATCTACCTGTCCTTGAGAGTGCCTTGGAATGCATAGGTCACGTGACTGGTCGTAGCCAATGGAGTGCTTACTCTAAGAGTCAGGACGCATTAGGACTGTGTACTAGTATGCTGGCATCACTCGTTCAGGTATTGCAAAAGTAGTTTAGCAAATCATAACCCCGGTAATACGGCCACCAATGGACTAACCAAATCAGGCCGTATTAAAGGGGTGGTCGTAATAACGCCAAGAGAATGTATGACTGAATCGTAGTAATGAGGTGGCCAAAGTAACGAGGGGGCCATAGTAACACGGTGGCCATAGTAACACGGTGGCTATAGTAATGCGGTGGCCATAGTAACGAGGGGGCCATAGTAACGAGGTGGCCAAAGTAACAAGGGGGCCATAGTAACGAGGTGGCCATAGTAACGAGGTGGCCATAGTAACGAGGTGGCCAAAGTAACAAGGGGGCCATAGTAACGAGGTGGCCATAGTAACGAGGGGGCCATAGTAACGAGGTGGCCATAGTAACGAGGTGGCCATAGGAAAGAGGTGGCCATAGTAACGAGGTGGCCATAGTAACGAGGTGGCCATAGTAACGAGGTGGCCATAGTAACGAGGGGGCCATAGTAACGAGGTGGCCATAGTAACGAGGTGGCCATAGTAACGAGGTGGCCATAGTAACGAGGGGGCCATAGTAACGAGGTGGCCATAGTAACGAGGTGGCCATAGGAAAGAGGTGGCCATAGTAACGAGGTGGCCATAGTAACGAGGTGGCCATAGTAACGAGGTGGCCATAGTAACGAGGTGGCCATAGTAATGAGGTGGCCATAGTAACAAATTATATTGTAGGTCGTGTCAGCATTCCATGCTGGTCGTCTTGGTTCATCTACGTCATTCATGGGTAAAGGTGTGACTTATCATGCAAGCCTGTGTCTGGTTCATCTTGTACAAGAAATGAACATCATCGACCCGACAAAGGTATTTATGTGAACTATACAACCCAACAAACTGATATGATTTGTAGATTAGTCATTAGAGCATACCTATAGTAAGATGATAATAGTGATGACGATGGTGACCATGACAATGTTGATTAATATGGGTAGCGGTGCTTGTGTTGATGACAGCAGTGATGATGATGGCTGATGGTAGTGATAATGGCGATGACAGTAGTGATGATGATGACAGTAGTGATGCTGATGACGATGCGATGATGATGATTGACGGTAGTGATGATGATGACAGTAGTGATGATGATGACAGTAGTGATGATGATGACAGTAGTGATGATGATGACAGTAGTGATGATGATGACAGTAGTGATGATGATGACAGTAGTGATACTGATGACGATGCGATGATGATGACAGTAGTGATGATGATGACAGTAGTGATGATGATGATGATGATGACAGTAGTGATGATGATGATGATGACAGTAGTGATGATGACAGTAGTGATGATGATGACAGTAGTGATGATGAAGACAGTAGTGATGATGATGACAGTAGTGATGATGATGACAGTAGTGATACTGATGACGATGCGATGATGATGACAGTAGTGATGATGATGACAGTAGTGATGATGATGACATTAGTGATGATGATGACAGTAGTGATGATGATGACAGTAGTGATACTGATGACGATGCGATGATGATGACAGTAGTGATGATGATGACAGTAGTGATGATGATGACAGTAGTGATGATGATGACATTAGTGATGATGATGACAGTAGTGATGATGATGACAGTAGTGATGATGATGACAGTAGTGATGATGATGACAGTAGTGATGATGATGACAGTAGTGATACTGATGACGATGCGATGATGATGACAGTAGTGATGATGATGACAGTAGTGATGATGATGACAGTAGTGATGATGATGACAGTAGTGATGATGATGACAGTAGTGATGATGATGATTGACGGTCGTGATGACATTGTTATTTCATTATATCAAGGTATGGGTGTGTCACTGGGTTCCTCGTGACGACACTGACAGTCAACCACTAGCATGGCTGGTCACCCTGTGGTCAGATCGTTCACCGGAAGTACGGTGGATGGGTCTAAGTATCGCTACTAGCTTAGCCAGAACAATAGAAGGTCACGTGAGTCTAACCGAAGCCCTACAGGGGGTGGCCGGGGGAGTTATTGGTACAGCTTTACCCTTGATGTTAGATGACGGGGAATGTGGAATGGTTCGACAGCAAGCAACGCTCCTTCTCTGTAGTCTGGTGACTAATCTCATCGTTGATGAGTCACTTCACCCTGGCACGTCCCAGACAGAATCTGATAATAGGGTATGGTTAAATGTTGTATCTTATACCCCGTTCACACCAAGGCTTAAACAGGTTTTAAACAGGTTTAACTAAACAGGTTTAGGAAATTATCTAATAATAATAACAAAATTATTAACGCGATGCAACATTTGGCACAAAACTGCTGGTAAACTGTCCTTTGTGTTGCACAGTAGAAATTCCATGTAGTTTGATTCTTGTGAAATTACATGTAGCTGCCCTCGAATTAGAGAAGCGAGAAAAACTCAGTTTAAATAAGGTTTGGTGTGAATGGGGTATTAGGTCTGACTAAACAAAACTCTCTTGTTTCCTTCCTTCATTCCTTCAACTGATCGCTTGGTTTTCTTCTTCTTACTTTCATATTGTTTCCTTCCTTTCAGCAATTTATCCATCCATCATTCCTCTCTTCCTTCCTCTCATTCATTTTCTCTCGGCTCCCTTCATTCCTTCGTTCTCTAGCCGTTCATCAATTACTTTCTCCTTCCTGTTCCTTTCTTCCTTTCAGCAATTCATCCATCCATCATTCCTCTCTTCCTTCACATACATACATAAACTTTATTAATGTGTCAGACTTCTAGCGTACCACAAGTGGTACACTAATCGGGGACACTTAATTTAAACATTACATTCATTAAATTCAATTACATTCCTCTCTTTCATTGTGTCTTCATTCTTTCCTTACATCAATAAAACAGACAGACCAAGACATCTGTACGAGAAATAACTTGTGTTTTAAGCTCTACTTTGTCTTATCTCTCAGGCGTCCCTTCCAGAGATCTCAACTCTCAGAGCATTACTGGACCACTTCAAGTTCTACACTCGTCTCCAGGCCATCCTCACCAGCTTTTCTACCCGTGCAGTATCGTTCAAAGCCGCCAGTTCACGTGCCTGTCAAAGCTCAGCATCGGTGTCTGTATCGACCTTGAGCTCCAATATCCCTTACCAGCATCTGCAGTCTAGTTCCCAGTCGGTCAGCCTGGTATCAGACACTGCCCATAATGCATCACAAACCCAGTCCCCTGTCTCCAATGGGATGCGTAGTCCTGGAGACCAGTCCACGGTCACGCTCTCAAACGGCAGTGCGGCGTCTTCTAATGCTTCAGTCCAGACACAGGAATCCCAGATGGCCAATTCTCGTGTACCTCTGCTGAACGAGAGAGGTCTTCCTAGTGGGTAAGTGACAAGGCTCTACAGTACTGTATTCTCTATTTGAGTTAGAGGTGGCTCTATGGACCCTCTAGGGGACTATTGAGGAGTGGGAGCGGGGGACTCCTGTTCTTCTATCTTCTTCCTAGTCTTTTAACAGGTTTGCGCCAGATCTTCTAGGCGACTCTGTGCTTCCCCGATCCCCACCTCCCTTGGTAATCTTATGACCAACTTTCCTGTTTTCTCCTAATGCAGTATGTCAACTACCAGTAGCAGTGCCAATACGTACGTTCCATCAGTGGCTGGCTCGATGGCGTCACAAGCCACGCCCATGACGTCATCACTCACCCCGGCCTACGTTGGTGCTCTTGCGCAGTTCGTCCAAGCATTAGTAGCCGTTGACCCTACATATACTATCACTGCTATTAAACAAGACAATATACTCCATGTATTCTGGAGGTGAGCTGGAGTCATTTGCACCACACACAACCCAACCATTTATTCCTAGGCTATTATAATAAATAAGATATTTGTATGCGCGCCTCAGATGAATATGGCTGGGCTGCCTGTGTTTGGACCATTCATTGTACACAGAGGAGGCAAATCGCTCGGGATAGTCATCCCTTTTCAAATACAATGTTGTTTGATTTATGATTCTTTCGTTTTTACAGACAACTCGACTCATCAGAGCTCCAGTATTTCCTACAAACTGAACAGACGTCAGGGGAACTGTTACCTTCTCTATCGGGTGCTGCGGTAGTGGTGGTTCGTGAAGTGCTGCATATGTACACGTGTCTTGTGCAGTTGGCGCATGCGTTAGCACGTGTTGACCATACCCTTCTGTACGACTTACAACAGAGTACCTTTACCATGCACAAGATGGTGGGTCTGTTTGCTATTAATGCTGCGTACCTTGGTAAGTAATCAACACAGCATGGACGATGATATGTTTGAATGGATGATACGGTCATTTGAATCTGTACTCTTGTGAAAAACAATCACCATCATCATCCATATCATCTTCATCCATATCATCGTCATCCATATCATCGTCATCCATGTCATCATCATCCATATCATCATCCATGTCATCATCATCCATATCATCATCATCCATATCATCGTCATCCATGTCATCATCATCCATATCATCATCATCCATGTCATCTTCATCCATGTCATCATCATCCATGTCATCATCATCCATATCATCATCATCCATATCATCATCATCATCATATCATCGTCATCCATGTGTCATCATCATCCATGTCATCATCATCCATGTCATCATCATCCATATCATCATCATCCATATCATCATCATCCATATCATCATCATCCATGTCATCATCATCCATGTCATCATCATCCATGTCATCATCATCCATATCATCATCATCCATATCATCATCATCCATATCATCATCATCCATGTCATCTTCATCCATGTCATCATCATCCATGTCATCATCATCCATATCATCATCATCCATATCAAAATCATCCATATCATCATCATCCATATCATCATCATCCATATCATCATCATCTATATCATCATCATCCATGTCATCTTCATCCATGTCATCATCATCCATGTCATCATCATCCATATCATCGTCATCCATGTCATCATCATCCATATCATCATCATCCATGTCATCTTCATCCATGTCATCATCATCCATGTCATCATCATCCATATCATCATCATCCATATCATCATCATCCATCATCATCATCCATCATCATCATCCATGTCATCATCATCCATGTCATCATCATCCATGTCATCATCATCCATATCATCATCATCCATATCATCATCATCCATATCATCATCATCCATGTCATCATCATCCATGTCATCATCATCCATGTCATCATCATCCATATCATCATCATCCATATCATCATCATCCATATCATCATCATCCATGTCATCTTCATCCATGTCATCATCATCCATGTCATCATCATCCATATCATCATCATCATCCATATCAAAATCATCCATATCATCATCATCCATATCATCATCATCCATATCATCATCATCTATATCATCATCATCCATGTCATCTTCATCCATGTCATCATCATCCATGTCATCATCATCCATATCATCATCATCCATATCAAAATCATCCATATCATCATCATCCATGTCATCATCATCCATGTCATCATCGTCTTCTTTCAGTATCATTTACTTCAACAACAATGGTCATCATCGTCATCATCAATAACAACACCATTCATCATTAGTATACCATTCGTTATCACCAGCAATAGCCACCATATCACCTCCACCATTCATTATCATCGCTATCATTAATTGCCAGCAGTAGCGGCACAATTATCATTTTTATCATGTATAGTGATTACATATTTATAGTACATTGTTATTGTGTATTCTAGATAACACTCTTACTGACCAATGTCATTCACTATGGCTGTCCATCTCTACGTTGCTGGTAACATTACTACAGTCTCAAGGACCAGTCACCGTGTCTAGCGTTACAGAGGAAGCCATCTACAAGCATTGGGACTCTATTATGGGTTAGTATAGTCAGTGTATAGTTAGACTTTCTATACGGTTCTTGGGAAGAGGAGAATAAGGTGGAAAGACAGGCAAAGGGAAGGGAGAGCATCTCCCTCCATCTACAAGCATTGGGACTCTATTATGAGTTAGTATAGTCAGTGTATAGGTAGACTTTCTCTACGGTTCTTGGGAAGAGGAGAATAAGGTGGAAAGACAGGCAAAGGAAGGGAGAGCATCTCCCTCCATCTACAAGCATTGGGACTCTATTATGGGTTAGTATAGTCAGTGTATTGGTAGACTTTCTCTACGGTTCTTGGGAAGAGGAGAATAAGGTGGAAAGACAGGCAAAGGAAGGGAGAGCATCTCCCTCCATCTACAAGCATTGGGACTCTATTATGGGTTAGTATAGTCAGTGTGTAGGTAGACTTTCTCTACGGTTCTTGGGAAGACAAGGTGGAAAGACAGGCAAAGGAAGGGAGAGCATCTCCCTCCATCTACAAGCATTGGGACTCTATTATGGGTTAGTATAGTCAGTGTGTAGGTAGACTTTCTCTACGGTTCTTGGGAAGAGGAGAATAAGGTGGAAAGACAGGCAAAGGAAGGGAGAGCATCTCCCTCCATCTACAAGCATTGGGTCTCTATTATGGGTTAGTATAGTCAGTGTATAGGTAGACTTTCTCTACAGAGGAAGCCATCTGCAAGCAAAAAATAGGCAGTGAAAAAGTGAGTATTTTGGTATTTTAGGCCAAGCCCAAGGGGAGGGTCAGGACATTTCATTCCCATCGATAGGGGAGGGTCACAACATTTTCAACACTCAATTTAATATCTCCACCCACCCCCTCCCCCCTGCTAATTTCTGACAAGTCCCTAATTACAAGATGAGGTGCGGTCATATTGATAGTGTCGCGCAACTAGCTAAGCTGTCTGTCATAATCAATGTCAGTTTCATGAAGGTTCATGATTGGCTATAAACTAAGTAGTTCTGGATTACAACTGGCGAACTACGCAATTGATTCGTAAAGTAATCTAATGATTTGATAATAGCTAAAGTCTGAAATATTGTGCAAAAGGTATACTGTTGGATAGCAGAAATTAAAAGTTATCAGCGTTGAAATATTGTAAGTGGGAAATAGGAATAATAATATCTGACGTCTGTCATGAAATGTAGTGTGTTTGGGTGTGGTAGATAAATAAAACAATGCCAAAATAGGTGGAGTCTGAATGGTAAAAGAAAATAGCAATCTGATCTAAAATATAATCTGGTTCTAACTCGTTTACATGACAGAAATCTTCAAGGCAGTGCTACCAAACACAAACAGTTCCCCCCTTCTACGAGGTGTACTTTTAAAGCTTCTTGGTCTCATACTATCTTGTGAAGGAAAACGACAAAAACCAAAGAAAAAGCCTGATCAACTGACCGATCTACCAAGAAAGAGCCGACTAACTGAGCTACTAGATAATACGCAAAGGACAGGGACTGGGCATGAGGGCTCATTTATTGTAAGGGTGGTACAAGAAGACGCCCAAAAAGGTCCCTCGAATCCATGTTTTCCGAAGAGCACCGGAGCCAACACCAATGACGAGGCTAAAGATTTGGACGAATCAAATGACCGGGGAGCACAAGCCGCAATCAGTGCAGACACTAGCTCTGGCGCTGCGCTTGGTACATGTCTATTGGGTTTGTATGATAGTTTTGGGTCACAGCTGGAAGAAAGAGAAAAGAGGGACAAAGTATTGGTCAAAATTTGTATAACAGCTTTACTTGCTTTGAGTAAAACGGCCAAGGACATCGCGCAGAACGGTAAGCAATCTTTAACAAGAAATGGAAAACTATTGATCTTTATGTTTTTTGCTTGCGTCAGGCCCGTTTTCACAGAGACATTAGGTCTATTGTGCTTGCATCGCTAGGGAAACGCAGGTGTTACTCATACCTTATGGGCGATTACCTCTCTTTAAGCGACCACCTTTGTGCGACCACCTTTGTTATTGGGGAAGTTGTTCGTTTACGGCAGGTAATAATTACTGTTCTTGCCCGAGAAGTCAGAAATTATAGTAGTCGACTACGAGAGGTAGTCGTTCAGACAGGTTTAGTGGTTGTTTATTTAGTCACAGTTCACAAGATGTGTACCTTACTGTTATCAATTTCAGAAGGTCTTGTAGAGACGACTCTAGAGCATATCAAACATTTACATGTACATCTTAACATGGACTCGTTACAGTTGGGTAAAGGGCCTTCCTGGAAGAAAAAGGTATGAAGCAACGCACAATGAAATGTTGATGAAGAGCAGGGTAGCAGGAGCAGGCAAGAAGAGAAGGAAGAGATGGTAGAGCTAGGAGGAAGAGAAGGATGAGGAGGAAGAGAAGGATGAGGAGAAAGAGAAGGATGAGGAGGAAGAGAAGGATGAGGAGGAAGAGAAGGATGAGGAGATAGAGAAGGATGAGGAGGAAGAGAAGGATGAGGAGGAAGAGAAGGATGAGGAGAAAGAGAAGGATGAGGAGGAAGAGAAGGATGAGGAGAAAGAGAAGGATGAGGAGAAAGAGAAGGATGAGGAGGAAGAAAAGGATGAGGAGAAAGAGAAGGATGAGGAGGAAGAGAAGGATGAGGAGGCAGAGAAGGATGAGAAGGATGAGGAGAAAGAGCAGGAGCAGGAAGAGGAGGATTGTTGTAGTGATGCTTGTGTAGACTGATAATGATTTATAGAAATAGTGATGACTATGAAAATTGAATTCCTATTGCTATTTTCTTTTCTTTCTAATTCACGCAGGAGAACCCAATAATTGACGAGATCATAAGTGACCTAGAACTCTTAGAAAACTTTATCCACAGGAACCATGAAGGAAAGGTGAGAAAGATTGAATGAGCGAGTCATTAACTAAAGTATATGATGTTTCAATGCGAGAGTAAGCGGGTGAGATGTGGATGTGAGAGGAGATGCTCAGTTGGTGAGTGAGCCTATTCCCTATTTCCCATATACAGCTTGTAATACTATTATTTCCTTTTTATCACGCATTCCATCACCCATTCTGTCGTTCATTCCATCACCCACTCCATCACCCAGTCCGTCACCCATTCCATCACCCATTCCATCACCCAGTCCATCACCCAGTCCGTCACCCATTCCGTCACCCATTCCATCACCCATTCTGTCACCCATTCCATCACCCATACCGTAACCCATTCCGTCACCCATTCCATCACCCATTAATCACCCATTCCCTCAGCCATCCCGTCACCAATTCGTCACCCAATCTGTCACCCATTTCGTCACCCATTCCGTCACCCATTCATCATCCATTCCGTCACCCAGTCCGTCACCCATTCCATCACCCATTCCATCACCCAGTCCATCACCCATTCCATCACCCATTCCATCACCCAGTCCGTCACCCATTCCATCACCCATGTCGTCACCCATTCCATCACCCAGTCCGTCACCCATTCCATCACCCATTCCATCACCCAGTCCATCACCCATTCCATCACCCAGTCCGTCACCCATTCCGTCACCCATTCCATCACCCATTCCATCACCCAGTCCGTCACCCATTCCATCACCCATGTCGTCACCCATTCCATCACCCATTCCATCACCCATTCTGTCACCCATTCCATCACCCAGTCCGTCACCCATTCCATCACCCATTCCATCACCCAGTCCATCACCCCATTCCATCACCCAGTCCGTCACCCATTCCGTCACCCCCATACCGTAACCCATTCCGTCACCCATTCCATCACACCCATTAATCACCCATTCCCTCAGCCATCCCGTCACCAATTCGTCACCCAATCTGTCACCCATTTCGTCACCCATTCCGTCACCCATTCATCATCCATTCCGTCACCCATTCCGTCACCCATTCCATCACCCATTCCATCACCCAGTCCATCACCCATGTCGTCACCCATTCCATCACCCAGTCCATCACCCAGTCCATCACCCAGTCCATCACCCAGTCCGTCACCCATTCAATCACCCAATCCGTCACCCATTCCGTCATCCATTCCGTCACCCATTCTGTCACCCAGTCCATCACCCATTCAATCACCCATTCCGTCACCCATTCCGTCACCCAGTCCATCACCCATTCAATCACCCAATCCGTCACCCATTCCGTCATCCATTCCGTCACCCATTCTGTCACCCAGTCCATCACCCATTCAATCACCCATTCCGTCACCCATTCCGTCATCCATTCCGTCACCCATTCCGTCCATCACCCATTATATCACCCATTCCTTCACCCATTCCGTCACCCATTCCATCACCCATTCCATCACCCATTCCTTCACCCATTCCATCACCCAATCCATCACCCATTCCGTCTTCCATTCTGTCACCCATTCCGTCCATCACCCATTCTACTGTAAGTTTCATTTGATCTTCCATTGCTTTAATTACTTATCGTTGTTCAGGTGGTATGTATAGAATGCAATCTTCTTGATGTGTTGCATAAACTATGGTCGTGGTGTTCTGTCGAGGTGACTCTACGATCTGCTGTTATCTCCTTACTCTGTACTATAACTGCTAAGTGTCCTAAAGGTCAGTAGGTGTCCATTTTGCCATCATTTGAAGTATCGCTAATGTATTGCTAATACACTGTCTATAGCGATATTTTGTTTGAATTCCCATACTTTAATCACGGATTTATTTAACCCATGTGTATAACTATTAGCCATGTCGGAGTTGATGTTTGAGGGACATTGTGGGAGTGTTTTGAGGGATGCTTTATCTTCAATACGGCGACAAGTTTGATTATAACATAGGTATGATATAACGCGCGCTCTGATTGGTTGGTTAGCGTGTGTCCGTAAGCCCACGGACACACGCTACGGCTACGGACACACGCTCACGTCATCGCCATAGTGCGCGCTCTGAAATCAATCGGAAAATCAAATTGTTTTATTTGAATTTGCAGTGACTATGTTATAAAAGAAATGGTCAACACTTTAGCTGTGAGTCCATCGAGCTATGGAGCACTTGGGAATTTGGGAGAGCACTCGTGAAGCTAGAGTTGCTCTCGGCTACGCCTCGAGCAACTCTTACGCTTCTCTCGTGCTCTCCCAAATTCCCGCGTGCTCCATAACTCGATGGACGCATGCTAAGCGTTGACCATTCCTTAAATAGTGATGTATCAAAGTTTGAAGTAAGTGAGTTTGACACACAATAATTATGTTTCCCCAGTCGTTTCCTCGTGTTTTACAGTAAATAGACAGCAATGGCGTCCCTCAAAACAGCCCCACAATTCCTTTCGAACAGCAACTCCAAAATGGCTAATAGTAGCTGATACCCCAGTTTTAACGATTCAGTGCAATTTCATCCATCGCAATAACTCGCGGTGTCTTGTATGGTAGCTATGGATTTCCATGTCTGAATTCATTAAAAATATTTACTCAAAAATTGTGCGTAATTGGAACCTCTTCTTCCATCTTTCCTTCTTATCATCTTCGTTCCTTTGTTCATTGGTGTAATTTCCACTACCGTTAATCCCTGTTCTCCGTTAGCTTCCATCTGCATCGCTGGTGGCAGCAGCTCATCCCGTGCCAGCCAATTGGGATCGACCTTCCTCAACAGTTTACTCAAATCTGCAGCGTTTGCAAGTAACAAAGTCCTAGGCAACCAGATATGCCATGACCTCGACGTGCATCTTGCGACTTTTAAGGCTTTGGCTGGACTTATTTCAAATCTTGCATTGACTGCAGAGTGCCGTGGAATCATCTGGAAGGTAAGCTTGATCAGTCATTTAGTTCTAGATAACGCACTAATATACTCAATCGTGATTGCTGCAATTTTCATTCGTAATTTTATGCCTTTCTTTATCAAATAACATTTTCTTATTGACTGACTGAGGACGGAACGGGAAAATATTTCTTCAAGATTCGTACAAATGACGAAGAGTCAAATATTTCCCCGTCCGGCCGACTTAAGGTGACTCGATTGGGGTTTTCCGTAGCGATACCTCTTGCGTTTGAGACACAATTGTGCATTTGTGAACGATCTAATGGTAAATTGAGTATTACAACCTTGTTACAGAAATATCAAAGTTTCCAATGAAGTATGTTTTATGGAGATCGGCGTTACTATGGCAACGCTGAGAGAGAATTCCTCTTTTTACATATTCTCGATTTCTATAGATTCTAGGATTATTTTGGGAAAATGCTCTTGTGATCTTATAGTGGGCATAATTGTCTCTAGTTCTAGTGAATACAAGCAAATTTCTGTGAGAGCGTTTTTGAGATATCTTCGATTAACGTTTTTGAGTAAATAATTCAAGCGTCAATAAAGCAATTAAATCAATCACCTGAAATCCAAGTAAATCTGGCGTATTAAAACTCAATTTTAGACTTGAATTGTTGTAATGATATTGAACTACTTTTCTGGAAAAGTTGAGAGAAATCGCTTGCAATGATATCGGAAAATGTGTGCTCAAGTCATACACGATGAGGTGTTTACTTTGCTCTTGTTGTCCACCATTCGTTCTATATTTACTAAAAAAGTGATAATTAAAATTGCCGTCGATAAATTTTGTTTTAATTTGATTATGCTCAAATTTAGATTGTAGCTGATATGTTCTTGTAAAATCAAGCTCATTGAAACATTTTAAGGCCGCCAAATATAAGTTTCAAATCAGAACATTTTTCAACCAGTTTCAGTAGTTGTAAGTTGTTGATTCATTATGCAGCTCTTTTGTTCTAGTTTATCACCTTCTCTTATGCACCCACCTTCCGAACGCTCTTCCGAAATGTGCTAATCTGCAGTATTATAATAACAATAGATAAAAATAAAGCAATGTAATATCACACAATCGCTCTAATTTTACGATAAAAGGCCGATGTTTTCTTAGAGTAAAAACGTGTCATTAATACTGTCCTAGCAGATTAGCATATTTCGGAAAAGCGTTCGGAAGGTGCAACTACTGAAACTGGTTGAAAAATGGTCTGATTTGAAGCTTATATTTGGCGGCCTTAAAATGTTTCAATGAACTTGATTTTACAAGTCAGCATGTCAGCTACAATCTAAATTTGAGCATAATCAATTTTAAACAAAATTTATCGACAGCATTTTTAATTATGGCTTTTTTAGTAAAAATAGAACGAATGGTGGACAACAAGAGCAAAGTAAACACCTCATCGTGTATGACTTGAGCTCACATTTTCTGATATCATTGCAAGCGATTTCTCTCAACTTTTCCAGAAAAGTAGTTCAATATCATTGCAACAATTCAAGTCTAAAATTGAGTTTTAATACGCCAGATTTACTTGGATTTCAGGTGATTGATTTAATTGCTTTATTGACGCTTGAATTATTTACTCAAAAACGTTAATCGAAGATATCTCAAAAACGCTCTCACAGAATTTGCTTATATTCACTAGAACTAGAGACAATTATGTCCACTATAAGATCACAAGAGCATTTTCCCAAAATAATCCTAGAATCTATAGAAATCGAGAATATGTAAAAAGAGGAATTCTCTCTCAGCGTTGCCATAGTAACGCCGATCTCCATAAAACATACTTTATTAGAAACTTTGATCTTTCTGTAACAAGGTTGTAATACTCAATTTACCATTAGATCGTTCACAAATGCACAATTGTGTCTCAAACGCAAGAGGTATCGCTACGGAAAAACCCAATCGAGTCACCTTAACTCAAGCATTTTATTGTATGGCAAAGTAAAAAAAAAAATCTTTTTTTTCCCTCACACTCTGAGAGCTCTTTCATCCAGAACTTTTGCTTGCTTTACATATAAGGTAATCTAAAACTCATTGAGAGACAGTTTGTAAAATACTACAACTTTTCGTTGTGGCAGAGTAACTTCTTACAGCAGTTTTCCAAACTGAAACCCCTGAAGACTTCTCAGGGACGTCCCAGACATATACACCGTGTAGTGGGCGTGGCTTGGTTGTCAATCTTGGTCAACCTGACATTCTTCACTGATGGACAACATATGGTGATGAAGGTTCCCGGATGTGTCAGTGTTTTGCTGGAATTCTGTCACGTGACCCAAGGGAAACACGGAACAAGTGACGTCGCACTGTTGGTGTTAAGGAATCTGTGTTTCCATAGTAACAGTAAATCAGTTCTTTTGTCGAACGGTAGGTGGATTGTTGAAGTTGAGTGGAAGTGATTTAATTGTCGTAGTTGTGACTGTGATTTTTGTTGTTCAGATGCTCTAATGAGTCACGTGATATCAAACATCGACCATGCGTCGTCTTTCACACGTGCCCTTGCTGTGTCTGCTCTGTGGAGCCTGGTACACAACAACCAGAAGGTAAACTTATATTAGCGGTACGCGTTACGTCCACACCGTAATAGAGTCGTTTTCGTATGAGTGGGAAGTAGTTACGGTACGGTTTGTGTGCCGTGCGGTGCCATTCCGTGACCGAGCCATGTCCAAGCATTCTGATTGGTTGAGCAATGATTTTGCACGCTGTGATTGGTTGAATAGAACGTATTCGATTCCATACCGTGCCCTACTATATTACATGGTAACGCGTTTTCAAAAGATCGCATTTTCGACCGTCACTTTTGAGAGCGTCCATTTTAGACCGTCCATACAGAAACGACAAGTTTGCGTCTTCGGGTGATAACGATATCGTCGCCGTTTGCATAGGCGTGTTTAGGGAGGAACAAGGGCGCGGCGGCCCCCCTTTCGGCTGGGATTGTTTTCATATACAACGTCAGTTTTGTTCACAAATGCTCCCAGAATACAGGAAATAAATAGTTTTACGAAGGGAACTTTTTACATCTCAGAGAACCTGGATTTTTCAGTTTTACGAAGGGAACTTTTTACTGGATTTCCTGGATCCGCTCCTGGTGTAGACGGGACAAAACGCACCAAAGAAGAACAAGGAACGAAAAGTGGACATGGTCTAAATATCGTCATTGTTGTGAAGTAATGACACATTATACAGTCCCTCTAAACCCAGTCCCTCTAAACCCTAAGCCCAGTCCCTCTAAGCCCAGTCCCTCTAAGCCCAGTCCCTCTAAGCCCAGTCCCTCTAAGCCCAGTCCCTCTAAACCCAGTCCCTCTAAGCCCAGTCCCTCTAAACCCAGTCCCTCTAAGCCCAGTCCCTTTAAACCCAGTCCATCACTTTCTCTGTTCATCAGGCTAAAGTTGCGCTAAAGAACTTAGGCTTACAGAAAAAGCTTGAAGAAGTCAAACTTAAATCGGGTAAGTTGAATCGACGTTACGTAATGCCCACCTTATAGCCGCCTCGTTGACTATCACCTCATGTACGACTCGATTTCGGTCTGGATGGGATAATTAAGACCTGGTATCAAGGTAGTCCTTTTTGTGCGTCCTGTCCTTGTTCAAGATGGCTGCTGCTTGAATTTTGATCTATATAATCAGCAGTCAGACAGACAGACAGTCAGACAGACAGACAGAAAGTCAGAAAGTCAGACAGGCAGACAGACAGGGAGACTGACAGTCCGGCCACAATCGAAAGCGCCCTTAATATAATATGTAATGTTTATTCAATCATGGCGTCTGTACTGACAATGATTTTTCTTGGTTTGTAGAAATAACGCAACAAGGTGATAAATATCAAAAGATTTACACGGAGGCACTCGATCATCTCAACGGTACCATGGTATTGTAGGCGTGTCTACCAAGACATTGGTGTCATGTATATCAACGGTACCATGGTATTGTAGGCGTGTCTACCAAGACATTGGTGTCATGTATATCAACGGTACCATGGTATTGTAGGCGTGTCTACCAAGACATTGGTGTCATGTATATCAACGGTACCATGGTATTATAGGCGTGTCTACCAAGACATTGGTGTCATGTATATCAACGGTACCATGGTATTGTAGGCGTGTCTACCAAGACATTGGTGTCATGTATATCAACGGTACCATGGTATTGTAGGCGTGTCTACCAAGACATTGGTGTCATGTATATCAACGGTACCATGGTATTGTAGGCGTGTCTACCAAGACATTGGTGTCATGTATATCAACGGTACCATGGTATTATAGGCGTGTCTACCAAGACATTGGTGTCATGTATATCAACGGTACCATGGTATTGTAGGCGTGTCTACCAAGACATTGGTGTCATGTATATCAATGGTACCATGGTATTGTAGGCGTGTCTACCAAGACATTGGTGTCATGTATATCAACGGTACCATGGTATTGTAGGCATGTCTACCAAGACATTGATTGTTATACACCGACACAGTCTCTACTAGTTTAACCACTAGTCGCTAGTTGGTATTACACCATAAGCCCCCCACCCCTCCCCTCATCACCTATAAGCCACGCCACCTCACGAAACTGTGAATGAAAATAACGAGAACAAACTAATTTGTACATTTTTTAGTATTTATTAAATTGGTGAAGTAGAAATACTTTTGTTGTGTGCTATAATACTAACTGTCTACCTAAATTATATGTATGTTTGTTTGCCAGTTTCGTTTTTACAACACTGACCGACTAAATCGTGCCCTTTGTAACGTGCGAGAAAAAGAGAGAAATCTTTAAAATATGCGATTAATTATTGTTAGTATTGTACAGTTGGTTGCGTGCTGGGTTCAGTCTGGTTTTTACTAGCGATGCAAGCACAAGAACTTGTGTCAAGTGAAAATGGACTCGACGAAAGCACAAGCGCAAACACAGGAAACTGATTACGTTGACTGCTTTTGTGCTTGTGCTAGCTGGCGTCAGGCCCGTTTTTACAGTGACACAAGGCCTCTTGCGCTTATGCTTGCGTCAGGCTCGTTTTCACAGTGACATAAGGCTTCTTGTGCTTGCGCTTATGCTTGCGTCAAGTCCGTTTTCACAGTAACATAACGTGAATGCCTCTTGTAATTGGGTCGCTAGTGCTTTAGTATTCGTACAGTTGTTGGTTGTGCTGGTGTCTGTACTGATATTGTTCCTGTTTTGTTGTTTCAACTGTTGATGCTATTTCTATGTCAATTTATTATATGCTATTTATTCATTGTCCATTGATTTCCAATCATCTTTCCTGGTTTCAATATTTGATGCCAAGCAATGTATTACTTAAGTTCAATAGTCATCGCTGCTGCTACTGCTGGAACTGCTACTGAACTCCCAAAAATCTAGAAAACAAATCACAGAATTAGAAAAGTTATGAACGGGTGGTTTTCTTCCACTTGTGGGAGCTTCAACTTTGTAGTGAATTTAGTTTTCGAATTCTTCCGTTGTCCACACTTACTAGCTGCCGTTGTTAGGGCGGATACAGGGGAGAGGTCCAGGGAGTCAGGAGACCCCATTTCGTTCCTTTTTTAAACGTTTCGTCAGCATGCACAGAAAACAGGACAGGATCTCAACATTTCACCTTGTCCCACCTATCATGGTTCAGCAAGACAACTTGTGACCTACTTGTGGACAAGCTTAAATTTTGGGAAAGCGACTTATGACCTCTTACAAAAATACATTATGACGTCACTTATCCAATAGCGTTAAACATGACGTCACTTCACACCGACTTGAGCATTTGGACCCCCCACCCCCTCCCTCCCTTTCAAAAATTCTGTATCCGCCTTTTTGTATGGCATACTGCACATTTTGCTGCATGTGCTTTCACAACCATTACCATTGCAATGCTCACCTTCAGTGATGACAACCCTTTCTTTCTGAGCACTACTTTTACGTGGCCAGTAGAACCATCCATAGTTCATCAATATGATTTCATCCTCGTCTCTGGGGTCAGAACACACCCAGCAGTGACCCTCCATGGTATCAACGCGCCAACATCGTCCTGGTTTCAGCTCCTTCCTGGGCTCGCGATGACCATTGGTGTTGACCCATTCTAATCGAACTTTCTTGTTTGATCGGTTGATGAATTTGACTTGTACAGGGATAGAGGCCTCCATCTTGGATTTGAGCTTGTCAAAGTCAGCTAAAATACAAAGATATGCTGTGCATTCATTTGCAGGACTTGTACATGTAATTGATAGAGAACGCTTCTTGTGGAATTGTTTTTCAGAAAATGAAGAATTATTGGCACAGTTGTTATGTGTAGTGATGATACCGTATATCATCACTACAGGACAATGATACATACATACATACTTTATTAACTCATATTGTATACTCATAGTAAAGAATGTAAAATGCATGATGAGGATACACATGGTAATAGACCGAATGCAATAATGGCCGAGTAATTTGCATAAACTGAGAAAAATTACAAGTTTTGGAAATATAATATCATTTTTTGCAAGACCATACATAGTCTAGTACATTCAATACACCAAAAGCCCATCAATTTAAATGAAACCACCGTAAAGTTATAACCATTTGAATTCTAGCAATTGCATGGAAACGAGGCTAGTCAGTCCAAAACTCAATTTCCCATACAAATCTTTGTGATTTGCTCTAAAATTTAGTACATGTAGGTTTGTTTTTGTTATTATACTCTTTGAAACTATCGATGTACTATATTTATTTACTAACCACACAAATAATGATATTTACTGATTCCGCCATTATTGCATTTGGTCTATATTTACAACCCAAATTGAGCCAAAGTTATGTAAGCAAATGTGAATTGCCTCAAAATATAAAACAAAGGTATTGTAATGATGAGAAATGCCTTCAGCAAACTTCATTGCCTACAGTGTAGGTAATTCTTGATTGGAAAGAGCCATGTTCATTGGTACATACAGTACATTTGTATATTCATCCTCATTCCGAGTACATGTACCTCCTCATTTTTAAAGATCATAGAAAAGAGGGGGGCATTGGCAACTACATGTATAGGATGGGTTTTTTTACATGTAGGATGTGGTACAGTGTACATTTTACAATAATAAGGAAGTTGGACAGACAGACAATAATGAGACAGACACTAAAGTAAAAGTGGACATACAGACACTAGAGTACAAATGGACATACAGACACTAAAGTACAAGTGGACATACAGACACTAAAGTGCAAGTGGACATACACTAGAGTACAAGTGGACAGACATACACTAGAGTAGAAGTGGACAGACATACACTAGAGTAGAAGTAGACAGACATACATGTACACTAGAGTAGGAGTAGACAGACAGACACTAGAGTACAAGTGGACAGACATACACTAGAGTAGAAGTGGACAGACACACTAGAGTAGAAGTAGACAGACATACATGTACACTAGAGTAGAAGTAGACAGACAGACACTAGAGTACAAGTGGACAGACATACACTAGAGTACAAGTAGACATACAGACACTAGAGTACAAGTAGACATACAGACACTAGAGTAAAGTAGACAGACAGACACTAGAGTAAAGTAGACAGACAGACACTAGAGTAAAGTAGACAGACAGACACTAAAGTAAACTAGACAGACTCACCAGGTTCTCTCCTGATATCCACTTGATTATGTGCAAGAGAAGCAAAGTACACAGCATTGTCTCCTATCACCATGCTGTCTCTGTCGTCCTTCAAGTTCATAGCAATAAAGGCAGTACTCTCATAGGTCTCAATCGTCTCAGACTTTCCATCCTTCATCTTCTCAATTTTCTTTTGTTTGCCTTTCTTATCAATCTTAAATAGAATGATCTTTTTGCCAGATCGATTGATGAACTTTACAGTCATAGGCCTTTTTTCCTCTCTTGTTCTGGGACCTTGATGTTTGGACACAAACAATAATAATATTTTCTATTATCATTCTCTAAAGAAAAAGTGAAGTTTCATCTTATTTTCTATTGTTACTCTGATTTTGAATGTAAAAACCCTGGCAAATAGAAAACTTCATGTTTCAATACCATGCGCAGTGTAAAAATGGGGAATAACCTCAAGCCAGACAGCAAATATTGTGACCACCTAATATAGGGTTGAATGTACTCCACATAATTGGATACAGGATTTGATGGACCTACCTATAAAGTGACAATAATTTCAGTATGTGCATGCTTACCATAACCATCTGGTTCACTATCACTTTCTGATCCCTACAACAGATAATCAATAACATTAGATTGTACCACAAGGCTAAATTGTTATACAACGTGGAAAACAAATCAGAACATTTTACCACAATCCTCTGCCGACCCACTCTACCTTGTAGAAACTTAAGAACAGAGTTTCGATAATGTGTGAAGCTGTTACCTGCTTTATTTATGTAAAGATATCAGAAAGTTTGTAGATGTAAGTGGTAATGATTTAGGTGTGCAAAGAATAGCAAAGAATAATGGTAAAATGTTCAACCACCATCTTATGTACAATGTATTGTCATTCACTCTGCATGTCGAGAAATCCTCATTGTATACAACTTTTATATGTCATACCTTATTAGACCCTCCATGGTAAGCTCCTGGATGTCCCCCTGGGGGAGGATAATGTCCTGCCTGTCCCTGTGGTGGATAGTAACCACCTGGTGCGCCTCCCTAGTTAATGATGAAGGTATTGATACATACAATAACAAAGTCAAAAAACATCCAAAAACAAGGAAACAGTTTGAAAGAAAAACTGTTTCAAGCGTGCGCTGGCTCCGTGAGCGAGTGATTTGTCATACGGTGTGTCTGTACTTTTATTGACAATGGCTGAGAGCCAATCAAATTGCAAGATTACACTCTGTTATTGTAAAAAGTAATACTGATGATGTTTGCAGAGGAGAATGCGAGAGGAAATCAATAGACTTAAATACCCCATTTACACCAAGGCTTAAACATGGTTTAAGGTGGTTTAACTAAACAGGTTTAGAAAATTATCTACAGACGCCATGAAACTTTTGGCACAAAACTGCTGGTAAACTGTCCTTTATGTCACATAGTATAAATTCCAGGTAGTTTGATTCTTGTGAAATTAATTGCCCTCGAATTATAGAAGCAAGAATAAACTTAGTTTAACTAAACAAGGTTTGGTGTGAACGGGGTATTACATTGTAACTGTCATTCATAAACATCAAGACGCTGAATAGAACTTCTTTAATGTCTTGAATCAAACTGGAAACATCTTGTGGCTTCATACTGGGTATTCAGTGTTGTCACGTACCATGCACTTTTTGGAGTAGGTGTTGCATCCACTGAAGCACCAATTACAAGGTTCTTTGTGGTCATTTGGACAATTACTCCAGTACAAGTAGCTATATCAAATGGAGAAGCTGCCAATAGCCAATAGCTTGAATATATTGAAAACACTGTCATGTTTACCATCACTTGTGGACCAGTAACAAATATACATTGTACCTGCATCAACATTTCTGTTACTACATGTACATGATCACCTGTGACGATAGTTGCAACTTCTACAAATTGTAGTTTACAATTATTTATTTATTTATCTCAAGACATCAAAGAAGCAGTATTCGGTTGTTTATGAATGATAGAAGTCTATTGCACACATAACATGCAGTCACAACTTCCATTTCGAGTTGTTGCACAGCAATCCAAAGAGTAGTACGAGGATTTTAGAGAACAAGAGGTTTCCAGCAATCTTCAATCAGTTCATAATGATGATGATACATGTACATATAGTTGGCATAGTTGAAGGTGATGCTATACAATGGGTCTAACAAGCAATGTACACATATTTACTCACAGGGTACTGGCCAGGTGGTGGTGCTCCAGAGTAGGGGGGAGGGGTGGGGTATCCTGCTGCTAATGGATGGTTAGGAGGAGGAATTCCTGGGACACCCTAAAACAGAAAGTTTAGTAGTGAAAAGAAACATTTATAAAAGACAATTGTTACAATTCGTTTAGATGAATTGTATTCCTTCCATTGTTTCACATTGTTTCTCTCTCCGGCACGCATAGTTATTGTTCGTTAGTCATTAAGTTATGTAAATTCACATGTGATTATGTAATCGTAGTAGAAGTATAAATACGCCCAAGTTGTTTGTGTCAGGTGGTCAGTCAGTCAGTCAGAGTCGACAGTCATATCAAGAATCAGTTGAACCCATCAACAAGTAACTCGAGTCAAGAATCGTCTGGTACACCATCCAGAGGGAAAGTTTTAAAGAACAAGTGAAGTATACCGCATTTATATACAAGAACAAGTACAAGTAAATTAAGTATACCGCATTTATATACAAGAACAAGTACAAGTAAATTAAGTATACCGAGTTTATATACAAGAACAAGTACAAGTAAATTAAGTACATGTATACCGCATTTATATACAAGAACAAGTACAAGTAAATTAAGTATACCGAGTTTATATACAAGAGTGACAAGTTTAAAAGTACACCGCGTTTACTGACAAGCTAAAAGTACACTTAAGGAGACAAGCTATTACAACTGCAAATTCAAGGCCACTGAATAACAAGTTCTAAAACAAGAAAAACAAGAAACAACTTTGGACAGAAGATTACACACTAGCGTAAGACAATTTATAGAGAACAAATTGAACTTTTAAGTTGTAACTTATCTTTACTCGTTTAATTTAACTTTAGTATTTTTTTCGTTAGTCAATACTTTCTTTATTTAATTTCAGTTATCAGCGTAATTAAATCGCGTAATAAATTCCTTGAATATATATATGGTCCCGGAATTTTTTTGTTTTGTATTGTATTGTTTCGGACAACGTGGGCCCTATCATTTGATTGATATTGTCACACCATCCCCAGTCTTCTCTGACTTTCAACACAGGGATACCAATCAAAGAAATATTTAAAACATGTATGAGTTGTTGACATAATTGTAGAAAACACCTACAACCCTTAACACACAAAATCCTCACCGGAGGAAGTCCACTTGGAATTTGACCAGTACTACCAGGAGGTTGGTACCCTGGTGGTGGAGGGTAGTACCCCCCTGGCTGACCAGGGGGAGGACAGTATCCTCCTGGAGGTGGGTAGTTTCCTGGTGGTGGATACTGTCCAGGTGGTGGGCACTGTCCTGGTGGTGGATACTGTCCAGGTGGTGGGTACTGTCCAGGTGGAGGGTACTGTCCAGGTGGTGGGTGTTGTCCAGGCGGAGGGTACTGTCCTGGTTGTCCAGGCGGAGGGTACTGTCCAGGGGGAGGCTGTTGTGACATTGTTCCAGTCAAGGTCTAAAAAAAGAAATACAAATCATGAAGTTTGATTGGGTGGTGTCCATGGTAGATGATGAGCTAGTTTTTCCTTTCGCCTTACTCTAAAGAGGTTGCATGAATTCTTCAATTCAGAGTGGATAGTTTACATGTAGCTTTGAGGTAAAAATTATGAAAAACATTAAATATATTTAATGCAGGATAACAACTAATCAAACAATTTGTGGTGAAAAAATACTGAACATCTCTTTGCAATATTTACATTGTGGTAAAAACATCTACTTCTGATTGCACAGTCATTTAAACATACATCAATAATTAACTTTATTACATACTTGCAAATGGGCTATTCTGTTTCATCATCAAGTACCTTTACGATATAACACATGCTCTGATTGGCTGCAGATATAGCTAATTACATAATCGTTGTCGGGTTGAAAATCATAAATCATAGAAGCTAAGACCGCAAGGATGGATGGGAAATCAGTTCATGAGCCACATTACATACAGATATATTCAATGTTCTTGTAGTTTTGAAGGTATATGAGCTATTTAACTAAGATCCTACAAGTCTGGATAAAGAGGTCGATCATTTGACAGTGTTATTTGAGAGTTTTAATTTCCCAGAATTCCTTCTGGTCATAGCTTTCATGATTTTCAACCCGACAATGATTATGCAATTAGCTATAATATACTTTAGCAGAATCATGCTACATGTACATGTACATATTTCTCATGAAACAAAGATGCCAACATTTTCTTGCCCCCCTCTTAACTTGCTCTACAACTCCCATCATGTTTATATCACACTACATGTATATACAGCTATTTCAAAAAACATTGATACTCAATACCGCATACTAAATAGTGTATTCCAAGACCGAAATGCATTTTGGGACTCGTGTAATATTGTCTAAAGTAATATAAATAATAATAATTTATTTTATTTTTAGTGCATTCCATCAGAAACAATATACTAGCTCCATATAGCGAGCAAATTGCTGTGTATTTACTTTGCATTTCAAATGAACGAGACCCACAATGCCCTTTGGTCTTGGAATGCACTATTCAGTATGCACTATTCAGTATGCAGTATTCAACATTTGTTGAAATAGCTGTAGACACTATTGCTCAATAATACAACTACTCTTCCAAATTAAAAAAGTAACACATAGAACATTGTTTGAATATTGTAGCAACACAGAGGCATCTAGATCTCGGTTTCTTCTTTGAAGAGTATATTATTTTTTACACAAAATAATCATCGAACTGATTGCTTGTGGCTTTCATTTAAAATAATACATTTCTGATTTAATAATGAATTTTGATACACTACAATGTATATTCAATACATAATAAACATCCAAGATGCCTCTTGAGTTTCTTGGCTATCATCGTGTCATTACACGTTTGGAAATTACAGTTCACTTGATTATCAAGCTAACAGGTTGAGAAATTATTCGAATACATTAGTTTCCCAAGAATCACGAACGGTCGAAGTGATTCCACCCTAATTACAAATTGAAATTTCGGCGAGCAAGAAAGCCATTCAAATGTCAGGCACGTGAAATGTGAGTAACGCCGGGGAGTAACGTCTTCATGTCTTCCTATATCTACTTCAAATGAACCACTGCAGATCTATCTAGCAAGCGATTTCAAAGATAGCATGATTGTGGAAGTACATACATACGCCATGTTGACGACACTAAAGCGAATCGGTTCACGAAGGGCAAAGTTCGGAATCTCCGATGGTTATGTCAGTGCAGATGTATTCAGAGTTAACCTATCTAGCGAGCTATGACTCTTACCTCAACCTCGGACAAAATTTGAAAAGAATTTGACAATTAAAGGAACACGACAACCACTCTTCGCTCGAAGAAACTTTACAGACGCGACACGTCCATAAACATCCCGTCCCGTAGAGATCCCGCGGGCTTTGAACCACAGGAATACCGCAATGAAGAATTAAGTCCAATGTTTTTATTTAATTTATGTAACTTAATGTAAGTATCAAGAGAGTATGTTCTTAAATATAATACAGTATTGATTTGTGGTCGAGGATTGTTCAAACCCACGCCAATTATGATGATCTGATGAGGTCTGAAATCTCTAATGTTTTTCGATACTCTGTGCGCGCAAAGCATCATGGGCTCGGCCACTGCAACAATTGTTGCAGTGGCCGAGCCCATGATGCTTAAGTACAAAAGATGTTGTGTACTTGGAGAAAATTCATATAAATACATATGCATCAGAGAGATTTCGGTAAGTACTTCATGTAAGCCCACTTGAAATGGACTCTATTCTTTATAGTACTATATTCTTTATTCTTCATTGTTATGTTAATAAGATATGGGTACAAACACTCCGGTTCGTAAGTTACTACTACTACTACTTACTATTTATTATTATACGCGAAGTGTCGTGTTGTTTGGCGTCGGGTACTTTTGCCGTTGTTGCATATAGAAATGTATCCTAACGTCTTTCCCAAAAACTGTAGAGAGTCACTAAAAGCAGACGCAGACCTGCCAACCCCCCGAGCCCTCAAATCTTGAGACTGGGAAAAATAGGCTAAATTAGCGTGCTTTAATACCAAAAACAAAATGGCGGACAACCCTGAACAATTCCGAACCTCCTCCCCCCCCTTCTTAAAAAAAAAAAGTTTTTTTTATCGCCTGATATACGGAATAACGAGCGTTTCACATAAAAAGACACATATTCTGATATTGAAAAAGATCGTTACGTTGTATTACGCAATTTCACCGTAAATCGTGGTCGTGGCGTGTTTAGCCGGGAGATTTTGTCTTCAAACCGGGAGACCGGGAGTTGAGGTCCAAAATCTGGAGACTCCCGGCTAAACCGGGAGAGTTGGCAGGTCTGCAGACGGAAAAAGAACCTGCCGCCAAACGATAGAAATGATGCGATCACCGAACACAGATTGTAAGGGTGGGTGGGAGGGTAACAAAACCACTTCGGCGTCTTGGACGGTTTCTTGCGATGTGTGTTAGTTAATTTATGCAGGGCGTATTTCAATCACTTGTTGGCCAATCAGGAGGCTTGTATTATCATAACAATGGATTGCATGCATAATATATTATATGCAAATGACTTTGCATAGCCGTTCTATTTGAGGTATTTGTATTATCTGTCACAATTGCCAATGTTCGTACTTACCACATTGAAAAGATGAAGGAATTGTGACAGATAATACAAATACTTCATAAAGAGCGGCTATTTAAAAGAATAGAGTCCATTTCAAGTGGGCTTACATGAAGTACTAACCGAGATTTCCCTTTCTTCAGTTCAGTTTCATGGGTTCCTGGTAGTTTTAATTTGACATTTCCAAAGAATTTCCAAGATTTGCGTCTAGAGCGTGCATTTTTCGCCTGTGAAACCAAGGATCATTCCAATAGATTTATAAATTTACCGCCATCTATTTCGTATCAGTATCGTTTATTTTTACTTGATGC